>JAJJWW010000648.1:0-75037 GCA_023531295.1 Papaver armeniacum
TGGGGATAAGTTTGATACTCCCCGGCCAGAGATATTCTTGATAATCGAGTAGAACATCTTCTATATCCCAACTTGCCTGATTGTTGTATTATTCATTGAATCAATAAAGTGCTTGTTATCGATGAAAGTTTTGATCATTGACGTCCAGGGTAAGGAAATCAAATCCATAGGTATAATACATACACACAGGCGACCTATTTTCTTGGCGTGCAGAAACCTTTACAAACACAAACCATTCAGCCTCTATGTAACTCCTTTACACTTGTCACTTGGTGTGCTCATGTGGAAAAGAAAGTAGAAAGAATTTTGTGAAAAGAATGTAGAGTGTCATTTGCATCTTTGTTGCTATCATGAGTAGGTTTTTTCTTTCCCTCTTGTCCAAGTACTTTCTTATCCTTGTAGTGATTGAACTATGCACCAAGTAGGCTTCTTTTGTTGCCTGCAATGTGAGTACAAGTTTTCCGTATGACATGCTCTAGGGAAGTCCAATTACTTCTTGGTAAAAAGGTTGTTTATTGGTCGCAGTTCCTGCAATGGGTTTGCATCGTTTATGGATTTTTTTTTCTCCTCAGTGTAAGATTTTTTTTTAATTATTATCTATTCAAAGAGGTTACAGTTTGAGTATCTTCCCACCCTACCCGTGTGTGGTAGGGTGGGAAGATACTCAGAACATAGTGTCTGGTGGAAAGTTAATGTCTAAAATAGAACCCTGAATTGACCAGTGTGCCCTAGTCAACTAATGAACAAAAAATTCTGAATTGCTCACTGAGAACCTTCACTTTTAAATTTTCCATGAAGTAATCTATGTGACCAGAAGCTCTTTTCCAAATGTACCCAGTAGTCTGAGAGTGCTGGAAAAAGAGGCATCTTGGTTCCATTGAAATTTAAACAAGAATACTATGGTCATACGCAATCTTTCTACAGAGATTTGTGATTTTGTTTCCGGATTGGCCTGACCACCTACATCAGCTGCAAAAGATACGAGAACCTACCAAGTTACTTGGAAGTGACAAACGGAGGTTTTGACAGAAACTTGCTATCCGACCAAGGACAAGTTTTCAGAATCCAGCCAACACATAGTTAAAGCTCATAGTGGCACTGGCCCATATTATTATTATGTTTCTTTTGCAGGCCCTAAAAAGGGCATTTTCAACTAATCATATTTTGGGGACCACCTTTTTTTTTTTTTTGGGACCATTCTTTTATTTTGGGTAAGATATTAGAAGAAAATCTAGGTCACCCCTTATCCAGATATTTATTATAATACCGAAATTACCCTCTGATTATTTTTGGGTAATGATTAGTTAGTGTGATTAGTGAAATGATTTTGAATAAAGATTTGAGATTAAAAAATCAGATTTTTAAAAAAGAAGTAGAATTATTGAGAGAGTAAAGTTAGAGAAGATGAAAAAGAAAAACATGGAAAATATTTTTTTTTTTTTTAGTTCACTAAGCTAGACTATTCAAGTGATGATTCAATTGATGATAGCTCATCTGAATCTTCATCTCCTTCCTCTCCTAGAGTATATGTCAATCTTCACAATGATCCGGATATGAATTATTTCTTAGATGGTGAATGTATTCTTCCCCAAAGCCAATCTCAAGATGAAAACGATGGATTTTACCAACTGGCAAGGAGGAAGACTATTTGGGTACCCAGGTATGCTCTAAACTTAGATAATGTTGGTTGAATTGGTCCAAATTTAAAAAAAAAAAGTGAATTTGTTAAGTAGATTTGGGCTTGTTCGGTTACCTTGTGTGAAGAACATGTAACCGAACTCATCTGAAAGTGTAGTTCGGTTACTTTTTCTAAACACGCATGTTACCGAACTCTCCAAAAATGGAGGTTTTTTGAAGTTCGGTTAACAGACATGTTACCGAGCTTTGTAAATAGGATTACAGTGTTATGTTCGGTTTGGTCGAAATGTAACCGAACTACGCAATGGATAATTACTTCAACCGCGAGATTGATAGAATTAAAGAGAAGTTTCAAAAAAGCCGCATCATGAAGTACAAAAAGATGGTAACATCAAGAAAACGGAGGACCTTCGGTTGTTCAAGGGACTCCATTATAATGTTTCATGTGCTTGCGTTAAGAGGTTAATGGTAGAGGTGAATTTGATTGACATATGCGGAACCAAGCCGGACGAGGTGTGTGTTTGCAACATGATGAAGTCTATGAGACTCCCTTGTCGCCATATGATAGTTAAGTATGAACATGGCATAATCCCTCTAAGCGATATAGATCCATATTGGCAACAATTAAGTTTTGTCCCTCCTCTAAAGGGCGATGTCGGAGAAGAGTTTGGTGACAATGATATGGGAAGAATCGTTATCGAGATGTACCGGAACATGAAAAACTCGAAAAACAAATCTTTTGGGATGACATGTGGCCAATCGTTTATCCACACACTTCGGAGAATGTTCACGAACCGAAAAAAGGCAAGGGCAAAGGTAGGCCAATCACCAAAGAAACAAAAAAACAAGTAAGAGAATATGCAAATGTGTTGGCTAAGAGGAAAAGTGAAATGACCCCTTTTACTAGAGATCCTGTAATGACCCGTCCCTCCACCGAGATTGTCCCCACTTAGCCACTGCGGATATCCGACAGTGTGGGGTTTTCAACGGGAATCGATGCGCTAATCCAGCAAAAACTTCCCGGATGGTCACCCATCCCTGGATTAATCCCGCCCGAGCATGCTTAACTGCAGAGTTTTTCTGCCAACTCTGGAGCCAATTGTGCTGAAAAGGCCTCGGTGTTAGGAAAGGACAGATCATTACATATATTCCATTACATAGGCGAACCACTGCCGAAATCGGGGTATTACAATACCACCACCTTAAATTGGAGTCGTCCTCGGCTCCAGAATATATTCGCTATCCCAGATCTCCGAGGTTCCCTTCCCCCTCATGAGAAGCACCTGGACCAGCCCCGTCCAGCGTACCTTCCCACCCTCGGCAAGTGACCCGTCGTCGGCTCTGATACCATTTGTAATGACCCGTCCCTTCACCGATACTGTCCCCACTTAGCCACTGCGGTTATCCGACAGTGTGGGGTTTTCAACGGGCATCGATGCGCTAAACTTGCAGAAACTTCCCGGATGGTCACTCTGGATTACTCCCGCCCGAGCACGCTTAACTGCATAGTTTTTCTGCCAACTATGGAGCCAATTGTGCTGAAAAGGCCTCGGTGTTAGGAAAGGACAAATCATTACATATATTCCATTCTATCGGCGAACCATTGCCGAAATCGGGGTGTTACAGATCCTTGTGGGCATGAGCATACCGCGGCGAAGTACCAAGAAGATTCTAAGAAAAGGTCTAGGAATATTATGGAAAAGGGCGAAACAAGTGAACAGGATATGAACAAAATAAGACCGATTTTACGCTCGCAACCAACCCCACCTACTCCATCGGAACCTATCCAACCAATTCAACGAGACGTGAAGCTTCAGGCTCCAATATGCCGCATCCAAGAAAGAAGTCGACCAATTGATGATACACCACCTTTTGTTTATAAAAGTTACTTGGAAGAGCTACCTCCATACATTAGAAAGTACGTCATATCCACCGATGACGTCCCTCCGGATGGTAATTGCGGATTCCACGTTGTCGTACAACAACTAGGGCCTTTCACTCAAGGTGCGAAGCTATATAATGATAATCAAATCACTTATGTCCGGCAAAGGTTGTTGATAAAGCTAAAGGAAAAACCGGAATTTTACATGACAATGTTGTCCGATGGGGATGTTAGTCTCAATGTGCAGTTTGTTAGGTATCAAATGCGTCTCCACAGGGGGGATCCAATCACAAGGGATCATTGGATGGGCATGCTGATATGTGGGCACTTAATTGCCGAAGCATTCAATTGCGTGGTTCACTATTTCTCAAAAGGTGCTAGTTTCACATACACTCTGAAAACAAAAATATGTGTCGAGCAACTTAAACGTATGAGAGTGGTGATTGCGTTTATTAACAACAACCATTTTATAGGCCTCCGGTAAGAAGACGATTGTCCACTGCCTCCGATATGCTGACACTCTTATTGGCATGGATTTAACCCTGACACAATGTTGGGTTGGTGCATTATGTATGAGCATAACATGGAAATGTGGAAAGCTTTGAAGGATTCAGAAAAAATCATACACGAAGGTTCAATTTCCCTTGCGAATGATTAAATGTACCATTAATGAAACTAAGTATGCTTTGAACATCAACATAAGAATCAAAGATTTTGTTTTTTGGAATTAGGTCTTATTTTTGGGTTATGCTTTGAACATTTTCATAAGAAAACAAAGTACCAAATCCACAATACTAAACATAAGAAACCAAAGTACTAATTGTTCCAATCACTCATTTACCACGACCACTATGAGAAACTTTTCTACTCTTGCGTTTATGAGCTTTAGGTCGTCCTTCGTCACTAGGAGTGTCACCTCCACTGCTTTGTTGTTCAACCATCCGACTTGAACCTTCCCCTTCTCGGCGACTCCTCTTCGACGGCATGGTCTAGCTTGGATCAACCTGGATTGTATCGACAAGGTTGGGATTAAAAACATTAGTCCATTTGTTGTAGAGGTATGTTTGTTGTCGAGTGTCCATCGGCTCTCCACTCCGAATTTTTTCCATCATTTTCTTCAACAATTTAGCACTTGCCTTCACCTTTTCTCATCAAAAACATAAGTAACTATTATTTTTCTATACTTTATAACATTTTGAAAAACAAAAATAAGAGTAAATATTTTACCGCCGAATTCCATAAGATCAAGGCCTCATCACTACACATAGGGGTATGCTTCATAGTTTTTTGAGCCTCTTTCTCCATTGTCGCCGCTTTTGCTTTATCAGCACGGGCTTGTTAGACACTGTTTATTACACGAGGATGAATTTTTTTTTTCATACCATTCCATATATCCCTCGTCAGCGGCATTTGGCTCATCAAACGAATCTTGCAACTCTTCAACTGGAACAAGATAATCCCCAAAGTTCTTCCAGTGGTCCACTGATGGAGCAGGATCGTATTTGGGGGAGAAATTCTTCTCGGTGTTCTTAGTTCCCCGCTTTTTCACCTTGAAGTTGAAGTTTTCCACTTGTGGGACACTTTGGACACAAGAAAGTTGTCTTAATACTCTTCGAGGATTATACATTGTACAACCTACAGGATGAAACAACGGTCCATTATAAGCCGCAACAGGTGAGAAATCAATAACATCAACATCCTCCTCGTCTTCATCTGATGCAATGGTGTAAGGATGGAAAACCACATCTTCCACTGTTAACTTATCCAATGTCTCCCTCAACTCCAACACCTTTTTTTTCTTATTCTTTTCATGTGAGTTCAAAAATTCATATTTACCAGTTGTAGGCTTCCCATATGCCAAGGAGTGTGAGCATGAGACAATTGCAGTTTAGGGAAGTGGTCGTACACCCAAACCTATGAGAAGAGGCAACAAATAATACATTCGAAATATGATTAGTAACAATACACATTCATTCACTTATATATTGAAACACACAAACGATAATTTAACGGGGTACCTGAACAAGGGTGTATAAGCCTCCAAAATATAGACTCTTAAGCCTCGAAGCTTTTATGAGTTCCGCTTGAACGAATGAAAGAACCGTAATGCCCCAAGAGTAGTTGTTCACCTCATTCAGGGGGTCCAATAGCTGGAGGTAATGAGCATTTACCACGCTGACTTTGAACTATCAGGGAACAAAATAGTTCCTAGTTGATATAACAAATAAGCAGTCACATGGTGCTTAATCTTCTCCTCCGTCATCACCAACTTTCCTTCAGCAACCAAATCTTTCGTCCCTGAAAACTCATCAAACAAGGTTTTGAGCTTGATATTTTTCAACTTCTTCTTGTACGTGCGGTCTTCCTCAAACTCATTATACTCATCACCTTCCTTAGGCTCTTTGTTAGCTCGTCTAAACTCACATTGTGCCTTTTTATCGCTCCATCCTAGACACCTTTCCACTAGCTTTTCAAGAAGTTCATAACTCATCGAGGGATCGTAGCCATCTCGAACACTTGTTCCCATAATTGGTAGGGCTGTGATCCTAAAACAATCATCCAGAGTTATTTCCATCTCATCAAAGGTAGATGAAAGGTATCCGTGTCTTGATAATCCCTCTCGGCAAATGCAGTAACAGTGACAACATCAAATTTTTGGTGCGCATGTTGTATCCCATTCCATAGTACACAATCAAATACCGCCAAGCGGACCTCATCACGCTCATTTTCTATATTCTATATCTTGTTCTTTTGACGTTTCAAAACACGAACAACATTATTATGATCCTACAAAAACATCATATCTTATATACTAATATATATAGAAAAGAACAATATATGTCAAAATATAATAAAATGAATGAGAAATCTTGATGGTTAAGATTGAACCATACCTTTGTCGCAAAGATCTTGGCAGCCCATGAGTTTTTGTAGCCCATCAATACCTCCCCTCCATCTCTTGGAGTACCATAAGTTGGATTCTTTGGAGGCAAACACAAATTGTCATCAGGAATGTATGAATATCTAGCAAAAGGCTTTTTAGGCGTATTTCTAGGTTTCTTTCCCAATATTTCTACTTGTGCCTCTTCCTCTTCCTCTTCATCCAAGTTCTCCTCTGATTTATCATCATCCTTATCTCCATCTTCCTCATCTTTTTCACCGTCATCATTGTCACCCTCATTTCCTCCTCCTTCAGCTGGTTCACCTTCTCCACCTTGATGATGTTCTTGACTGCCCATCTCTTCCACGATCTCTTCATTAACTTTTTGGATTAAGTTTTCAACATTATCTCTATTAATACCATCTTGGATGACAACACCCAGTAATGACCCACCTTTATACTTAGCATTTTTGGTTCCATGCTTACCGGCACCACAATGTACTTTGCCTCGAGGCATGGGAGTTCTCAGATCTTCCAGTAAAGGTTTGTTTGATTTTTTGCCTCTTCCACTAATCAAGAAAACAAAAGATATTATCTTAACCGATAAATGATTTACTAAATCAGATGCAACATAAGGGTTCTCAGCGTAAGGTTTGGTTAATAGCAAAAGTTCACGAAAAATAGGCCAACTCTAGTTTTGTGTTCCAGAGTATAGTTCGGTTACCAAAGTTTTTTTACGAACAAACCGAACTCAACATTGGTCACTATTAATGAAGAGTTCGGTTTGTCAAGGTTTTTTGCGAACAAACCGAACTCCACATGTATGCAACTACTGAAGAGTTCGGTTTGCAAGGTTTTTTGCGAACAAACCGAACTCAACATTGGTCACTATTAGTGAAGAGTTCGGTTTGTCAAGGTTTTTTGCGAATAAACCGAACTCCACATGTATGCAACTCAACATAGTTGGACAAGTTCGGTTAAATTGAAACTCAACATATTGGGAAAAATAGCATAGTTCGGTCACATTGATTATTTTTTTTTCCGGTAAAGTGCGGTTACTAAATAGTTTTAGATTTTTATGCGTACAAAACGAACAAAATAGCACAGTTCGGTTACATAAAAACTCAAAATAGAGGGCAAAATAGTAGAGTTCTGTTACATGTGAAAAAAAAAAATTGTTATAAAATTGGTTAAGTTCGGTTAGAAAAAAGTTTTAGGCTTCTTTGCGAACTAACCGAACTGGCAGTTCGGTGACCTAGTTTTGAATCTTATAGAACCGAACTGTTCTTCGTGTTTTTCCTTTCAGGAAGTTCGGTTTACAAACTAGGATTTTTTAGAAATCTGTCCTAACCGAACAATGCATTATAACTTCCATTTGAACCCTATTTTGATGATTTCTATTTAATTGAAGCAACGAAAATCAAATCAAAAGTTATGGAAAATACATGCGGATTGGTCCCATGGCAGAATCCGGGTTCGGCTTGCGTCTTTGATACTCGATGATGCCTCTAACTTCCGGTTCCACTTCTTCCTCAATTTGTACTTGTTTGTGATGTGCTAGATGTCCTAATGGGGGACCTGTTCCTGGGAGTCTTTTGGTTTGCTTTCGAAGAACCATTCTTATACTTGATTGATTAATCGGCGATGGAATTTTTATGAATCGACGATTAATCGATGAAAACGATGTTGAAATGGGGAAGAAGAGAAGAACAAGAGGGAAAAAAGTTTTCTCCTCAAAATTTTTTGTTTTTGTTTTTGTGCAGCTAGGTTTAGGATGATAATGTTTTTGTTCTAGATTAAGTTAAATACGATTATTAGGTTAGGGTTAATTTTAATTAGGGTAAGGGGAAAATTAGTAATCTCAGGATTTTTAGGACATCCCTTAACATTGTAGGGTATGGGGACTCATAGAACAATTGTCCCCCCCCCAAAAAAAAGGCTGGTCCCCAAAAAACGGTTCTTTTCCATGGATTGAGTTAGGATTGCCAACTTTATCAGCATAAGATGTGATACTTTTTTTTTCGAGACTACTTAATTTATCGGGCATGAGCTTACTTTAAGTTAGGTGAGTTTCCTATTATTAGCCAGGTGAAATATTCACTGGAACCTCTTGCTTGGGCCATCCAACACAGGGTACTATTATCTAGCACGATCCATCTTTGAGCATCTTTTAGTTTGATGGAAAACTCAGTAGCATCATCTTTGTAAGGGTATCCTTTCCTCTTAGCTTTTTTCATGACAATCATGTTTGGAGTAGAGGTATTTGTTGTCTGGGGATTGGGTGGTGTTGGCTGGGTTGGGATTTTTGTTACTAGGCTCAGCTTTTTCTTCACAAGAGGACTAGGACGGTCAAGGATTTCGTAGACCTTCAAAATTGAAGGCAATTAAAAGCATATGAAAATTCCATCAAGTGAGAAGTAGTTGGAGTCGAATAAGCATCAATCCATATAATTCAGACCTCTGGTGACACCAATATCCATCAAAACTTCCAGGTTATTCTTGTAAACCTCCAGGCCTGAGAATGTTTCTTAAGTCAGGGATTATATGCATTGGGATTCTTTTGATTAGCACCCAAATGTTGACAGAGTAGATGTTGGATTCATAAATCAAGTCAGGACCAGATGGCGGGACCTCTCTGAGAACAATAAATTTTCCAAAGGTGCTTCTAGTGCCACTTGTACTTTCAGGTTGGCTCAGCGTGCTGGCTATCGCCGGAAGATTGTTGAAGACTACTTGTGGGTGTAATTGCAAAGGCATAGAAAGAAAATTTGCAGGATGATATATATTGCTAGATGGTATGTTCAGGAGGGTCCAGGAGGCACATATGATCTTATTATAGTAAGTGATTATAAGGTTAAAGTTAATATGAATTTTATGTACTCCGCGAAACAAATAGGGTATACGAGAAGTCGAGCACTTTTGATTCAACCATACTAATAGAAGATTCTTAAAGTATCATTTTTTTTTCTTCTCATATTTGTTTGTTCAATGCGATGTGAAGAAGCATTTTGTGAAGCTAGACTTGCCACTTCAGAGGTACATTATGTGTTTGGTAGTTGATGTCTGGCTTAGGATTAAGATGGGGTACGAACAAAAGGAAGAAGTCTGTGAGAAATGTATATTTGCAAGGGGATCACATAATATTATTTGCTAGGATTTGCGGAGGTTGAGCATTTGGCTAAGAATTGAACCATCACTACTCGTACTTTGCAGGATGCAAACTGGATATGTGTGCAAAGTCATGGTACCAATCCAGCTCAGGTTCAACGAAGCTGGAGAACAAAAATGTCCTATAGTGTTCATTTACACCAAGCAAGACTAGTAATTGAAGTTTTGAGTTTGGTTCCCTAACTTGGAGCAAAGGTAGAATGTAATTTCAGTTTAGTTTTTCTGAAAGGTTAGCTTTTTGACAGATGAAAAAATTGGATTTGAATTGTTGGTTTCCTCTCGGAAAAGAGAAACCCTCAAAAAATAGGCATATGCTACTGTATACACATAATTCATCATCCGACACGTGTGGGAGGAATCACACGTGGAATACACACAACTAAGAGACATCGAGATATGATGCCACGTCTCAACACCCAAGGGGCATCTTTCATCTACATATGTACATCATCGGGCCAATCTAACGGCAGAAGATCAAGGGGCACCTGTGGAACGAGCTACCGCGAAGTACTGAAGAACACCCTAAAATCTACTTTACTCTATCCCGAGGGAAATCCAAGATCGAGGGCTCGGATTAGTCTCACTGACAAGGATGTGATAGGGGCAGCAGACATCTGTCTGGCGCGTGCATGCTATCCAACCACCTGCATTAAACACTAGAAACGTAGGGTACGTGTCATCTACCCTGTGGAGGAGGAGAAGGTAACTCATCGTTACCCTATATCACCGCTGAAGCCATCGGAAGCCAACGAAGACCCCATTGGGATCGATACGCAAATCATGATGATAAGGACTGGGATGCCTACAAAAGAGGGCCCCACTAAAGATGCCTATAAATACCCGCCTCCTCTAAGAGAAAAGGGGTCGATCAATTCTGAGTGAGCAAGAGATAAGAATATAAGAGAGAGAAATAGTAAGAGTAAGTAGTAGCTTTATCTTCTTCATGGCTTCGTTATTCACTCCAAAGTCATTCGACTATCTTTGTAACCCCCAAATGCATAGTGAAACAACTACCCCCGTGGATGTAGGCCTTAGTGTTGAACCACGTAAATCCGTGTCTCATTTATATTCTGCACTTTATCTTTTGTTTTATATATTGTGCCTAGATCTGTTATGTTACATATTACGATCATACATATAGATTAATTCATCCCCCTTTTACCAGACGAGGACGAGCCCCTCAGAGTCTGATAAATTTCGGATAAACATCGTTTTATATGTATTTCATTCCCCTCTGTGATTTTGTACTTAATGCGAATGTTGTTTGTGAACAAGATGATACCATCATTATTTCTGTGTTCACAATTTGGCGCTAGAAACATTGACTTTGTCCCGGTAAAAGATTTATCTTATCATGTGATTTTACCTATTTCTTGGCTCCTGCGTTGTAACACTCCGTGTTTTTAGCATGGCGCATGGTAAAAGATGTGCCATGGTTTGAGATGAAGCTTCATCCAAAGCTTCTGTTGCGTGGTAAGAAGCATATTGGCTTAAGACAATATTGCGCCAAAATGGCGCATTATGTTTGGCATTTGGCCAAGAGCCAAATCTCGCATCAAATGATGCACTACGCCAGTTGGGTAGGTAGCCTTGAGCTTTCAGCGTAATTATTGCGCATTATGAAGGTTATTGGCTTGGAGCCAATGTTGCACAAATATTGTGCATCAGGCCAGAGAGGGTAGTCCAAATGAGTGTTGCGCAATCATTACACGCGATCATTGTGCGCAATCATTGCGATGAAGAATGAAGCAAGCATGTCATTTTGGTCCCTTTTCCATACTTGTAGAAATTCCATTAAGACATATATAGGGAGGGGTAGTTGGTTGAAGGTGCATATGCGGACTATGTACCAAGTAAGCTTCATAGCTTAGCCGGAAGAGTATAAATGATGCCTAAGGCTCATTTATAGTTGCGTAGCCTTTCGAAGAGGGCATTTGATGCTTAGACATCACTATGCCATGTCGCGGACCCGATGATGCATAATCATTGTGCATCTTGACGGAACGGCCTATATGGACCAGGCCATTACCATTATTGTTGGGCTACGGCCTTGCAAACGAGTTGGTTTGAGTTGCTTTCCCTTTGGGATGAACTACGGTCTGTGCTTGATCCCTTTGGAGTAGGTAAGGGTACGTAGGCAGCCGTAATGAGTTGCAGCATTGCCGGTCCAGCACTTTGTCGCTCATATCATCTAATTGTGAGATGATTGCGATATCCTGGCCTCTCATATCATCTGGCTCGGCAGCTCGACGTAAGATATGATTGTATCCAAACTTGATGAGGCAGGTTGCATTCAATTCCTATGATGCTCATACTTTTTATCAAGGCGTTCGACGTAGGCTAAAATTCCGAGTGTCGTAATTTAGCTCAAGAGGAGTCTAGTTTGATGGGAAATGTCCCAAAGATCAAGACTTGTCGATCTATAGATCCACATTGTCACCAGAATTTAGCTAAAATCCATCGTTTAGGGCCTCAAAAGGCCGTTTTTTTCGTTTTAAGAAAGTTTTGCTTACTTAATAAACCCTTCGCAGAACAAGGGTAAGTTGGGACGATGTGGAAGCTAAGTTAGATGCATCATTTTCCAAAAGCATGCTTGCAAGGGAAAATGGACGTGCATTTGCATAGCCTTAAGTCTAGGATCTTAGCTTCATCATGGCGCATCGGGGAAGTTACGACCTGCGGGGCAACGCGCCAAAGACGTAATTTTCCGGTCCGTCACAGTTGGTATCAGAGAAGGTTACGAAAAAACTCTAGGGACTTGTGCGGAGTGGACTCTTCAAACGAGCACAATTTCCTTCTAAAGGAAATAGAGTTGGAGAGTAGGACAACTTTTGCGCGGGAAGAGTTTGTAATTGCTAGGCCAGTTACTTTGCGAATCGAGTTGAGCTTGTTTAGTACTGTGAGTTTTCCTGTCCTAAGTGGCACCTCACTTACGAGTGGATATCTGAAAGATCGTCTGGGACGGTGGGTAGACAATGGGACTGATCATCCCCACACATTGGAAACTGGCCAATGGTGTGCGTTGTCAGGCCCGGCTAGCATCCCACTTACGAATGGCAACCTGGATGACCGTTAGGGACGGTGGGAAACTTGAAGCTGTTCCACACAGTACTGCAAAAAGAAGTGGCATGTTGCGTTATACTCGTGCCAAACCTTTGGCACAAACTTTGTGAACTTTAGGGACTCCTGCGTGTGTAGTATGGGGTGCACATTTAGGATACCTTGTTGAGATATCCCTTTGGCACTGGCCAATTGAGATTCTTGGTGACGTTGTGGACTCTTTTTGGATTCCTGACTATGCAGTATGGGATGTTTGCTCAGAAGGTCTAAATTGATGTTCACGGCAACTTGAAGAAACCCGTGATTTCTGAGCATCCGGTATGGCACTTTTGTTCAGGAATCCAAACCAATGAGTTTGTCCACAGTAGTTTTTGTTTTGAATTTCGGGGACGAAATTATTTAAAGGGGTGAATAGTGTTGAAAAGACGAGGGTACCCAAATATACCTCAAGCTAAAACTTTTCCTACCTATAAGTCCTTTCTCCGAAAGTGATTGTATATGGACTGAGTCGAGACAATGCAACTAATCGGTTCACACTTCGTGTGATTGTCTATGGATACGAGATCGAGACAATACAACAATGAAGTATGTTTACTTGATACAAAGGTTCGGACTTAACCAAACACAATAGGATTGCTTATCAAGTAAATAGGAATTAACGTTTGTGTGATTTACTTTAATTATAATAAAATAATTATAATGCGAAAAATAAAAGTAAATGACACAACAAGATTTTGTTTACTAGGAAACCGCTAATGGAGAAAACCCCGGGACCTTGTCCAGAATTGAATACTCTCAGGATTAAGACGCTACACAAAATTACACCTAACATCGTATAGTTGAGACCAAGTAACTAACCCTAAAGTTCACTTAGTTCCGTCGGTATTCCCACGCCTCCGACTTGTGAATAAGTCACGTACTTGGAACAATTCCTTTGGTTCGTATTCCAAATAGTAAAGGAACAAAAAATATGTTTGGTATCAACTCTATTCAACCAAGTGATATGAGTCGGACAAAGACTCTTTTGTTTATCTTAACATAAACTCCTTCGTCGGGTCTTAGATCTATCTTATGTTCAATCACCCAAAGGTAATCGTTTAAGATTAAGCCAATAAATACCTTTAATCACAAGGAATGTATTGATGCCGATCTACTCAATTAATCAATCCAATCTACCACAAGGATAAACCGATTATTAATTGGATCCTTTTTTACCGAAACAAGTATTGTGCACACCAAAGATTATAAAACCCAAGCCAGATCATCAATATCTTCTTTGTCTTCAAATCTTCTTAAATCTTCAATAAAAACCTACACAATCACTTGAATCTCTTGTGATCAATCACGCACAAAACGTAGTCTGTTAACAATGGATTATCACAAGATCGTCTTTAGAACTAACAACAATCTAAAGATCCATGTAGAAACTCTGAACTAGTTTGAGTGAACCTTATATAAGAAGAGAAGATTCTCAAGAATAAACAAACTAGGTGCAATCACATTTCAACCACCGTTAATCGATCAAATCAATCGAAAACAAAGATAAACCACAATTATCTAGTTTCCCACCAACGGGTCGCGCTAGAGCTTCTCAATCCCAAATAAGACTCTAAACTGAGCGGCCGTAAGAGATTTCGCCTAATTAGGTTACTCACCTCTCCGAATAGGCGACTACACCAGTAACAACAACAAAAGAGTAAATCTGTTGTTACGAAGGATTAGTTTGCTAGAAAGGAAAACTTCGTGTGTTTATAGACAAGGAAGTTTGGACACCAAGTAATTTTCAAAACCGAAAATATTCTCAAGATATTCATAAAAGCACAGATTCGGTTTTCATAATTCCTAGAAATGCTCTGTCCAAAAATAACGATCGAAAATCTAATTAGTAAATGCACATTACTAATTTTGTAATTTCCCTATAAAATGAAATTAATAACCTTAATTAAAAGATTCTTAACTTTCTTATGTTTCGATCCTGGGATTCTCTTCCCTTAGCCATTAAGGAATATCTTTGAACAATTATAGAAATAAACATTCATAGCACGTGTTCAAAGTTTGTCGATATCTTAACTTTTTAAGTTCTCTTTCACACTTACAACCTTGAAACCGATTTTCCATACTTCCAAACAAGTTTAGAATTGGTTCATCTGACTTTCAAGAACTATGTGATTGATCAAACCAACATTCAACCACAATCATGGGTTTACGGTTCTACCAAAACAAGTTTTGGTTCTACCTCCACGTGAGTACTGTGCATAGTCACACTAGCTTCCCAAAAGTTCGGTTGACTAGGTACTAGGATCGGTTCCCCACATATATATGGTATCTAACTTATATGTGTTCCCATAGGATCGGTTGCAATTTCTGTTATAAACCTTGCTACACCCCATACAAGGATCGGTTCCCTTTGATGTACTGCACCCCTTACTAGGATCAGTTTCCTTTCCCTTACAAGGATCGATTCCCTTTCCCTTACAAGGTCAGACATACAAAATCCGATCATACCACAGGTGATTACTTAAGATCGATTTTACTAATAAAAGTTATACCAATACATAAGTCAGGCCTTTGTGAACAGTTCTACCAAGAACAGAACAAGTTATGAGCGGTTATACTCCATCACACATATTGGTTGTTCATAAGATATGCAATGAATAACAAAACCAATAACACCTGGCAATTTCCTTTTCGGTCCACAAACAAGTTTATGAACTTACTTCCTCAGAACACATGTAAATATTGTTCCCTAGGATGAAATCCTCACCTCATACCCATACATAATCACAATAACATTCTAATAATTATGGCGATGTCTTATCTACAAAGTTTAATGGTTAAGCAATAAACCTCATATTTTATTCCTTAATACTATGTCTATCTAGAGTTCAAATATGCTTCGCAGTTATGTTTTCAATATGCACGACTTGAAAGATACGTTAGGGAATGAAACAGTTCAAGTCAAATATCACTAACCTCAAATGGAAGGATGATTGTTGTTAATGTAGCTCCTTGATTCTTCACATCTTCAAGTCTTCACAATACTTGTAATGTCTCATATCATAATACTTTCAAGCTAACCTATATGAAGTTTAACTCTAGAACATAATCAAGCGACTCTTAACATGAGTTTTGATTCACTAAAATATGACAACCAAACTTGACACACCAATGCTTGGTGGGTTCAACCGAGCCATGCTCTAACAATCTCCCCTTTTGTCAATTTTAGTGACAAAACTCTTACATCATATGGATAAACAAATTACAATAATTCATTACAATCCGCTTGATTCCCGATTCAACAGCACAGTGAAATTGCTTACATTCAATCCTTGAAAATATCGTTGTTGACATTATAATAACAAAGCTATTACTCCCCTTAAGGAAGATAAGTAGATATTAAATCCGCACATCTTTGTTATACCAAACACATGACATGTTACTCCCCCTTAGTTTGTGCTTTCACTCTTTCGTTAGATAAAAACATTCAAGTACCAATGTTCTTTTCCCTAGCGATGCCAATCAATATAAATATCAATGCTAGCATCACCTGTTTACTCCATATATTTATCCCCCTTTTTGTCACAAAAATGACAAAGAAACGAAAAAATAAAGGACAACACGAAAAGAATCTTACAAATCTTTAATAGACTTGCAAACCCAGAGAGTTAGGCACGAGGTTCCACACATCATGTTCTGATAACCAATATCAAAATCGAAACCACAAATAGTCTTATTTTGATATGTTACCAAGTAAACAATTGTCCGAATTTTTTTTTCCAATTTAGTTTAGCAAACCAAAAACAACTTAACATATTAGTCCCTTTGCTAAAACGATTGTTCAAAAACAGCCGCTTCATTCGATAAGACCAAAATAAAGATAAACTCAATTTTTCTCATCAAGTTCTAATTATCCATAAACTTAGACCTTTCAATTTTAAACAAGACAAGTATTAGGTTAGTTAACTAGCATTTCTTGTTTAGCCATTCGATTAGACTTGAATAACCGAAACCTCACTTTGATAAGTCTAACTAAGATCAGAATTAACTTAGTTTATCTTATCCGGAATCGAATTGGACTAAAAAACTCATCATGTACAATATATATTATTTCGTTAAGCCATATATAATTGATATATACAAACCAAAATAAATCAACTTGCATAATTATTCACCTCAACCGGAAGCAATTGAAACAACATAGACATTATAAGTAACACAATTACACCGTAATTTTGTAAGCCTAAACGATTGATACCATACAAAAGCAAGATAACAATAGTTTTTCTTAACCGAAACCAATTGAATCACACACACACATCAATTGTACCGAAATTTTGTAAGCCTAAACAATTGATACCACACAATCAAGCAAGATAACAATAGTTTTTCTTAACCAGGAACCAATTGAAACACATATCCACACACACATCATGGAATAAATATCAATTGAACCGAAATTTTGTTAAGCAAAAGCAACAAATATATATAATATAAACTCAGGCTTTTCTTAAACATGAAAACAATTAACCAACAAGATTGTTACCTCAAATTTCGCATCCACTTCTCCAATATGATTGCATCTTCGTCCAGGGAGAATTGATATCGAAATATCACCACGTTGTCATCCTTATGCGTGAAAAAAAGAATAACAACACACCTCAACCTTTACCAGAGAAAGGTTGAAAACCGGTTTTAACAATTTGCAAGCAAAAGTTGAAAACCGTAGAAACACATATGCTTTTATGCTAAACCAAAACCGATTCAACATATTATGACTTTTTCATATATTGTTTCTATTAGAACCCCTCATAATCCTTTGATAAAGCCTACCTACTAGGGCTAGAACTTAATACCGCTAAATTAAAAGTCACCCAAACCATGAGGGTTCACAATATATGAGATCGAATATTAAGGTAGTAAAACCGAAATCAAACATCCCATAAACATACATATCTATAAGGTAAAAGCAATTAAGCACATGCTATGTAAACCAAAAACTATCACAAGAAAAATTACCAATCAAATAATTTTATTCATAATAGACCAATACAATCAATGAAAGAAATAAAAAATTGATGTCTATTATTCCTTGCAACATAGTCCTTCATGTCAGAACTGAATGAAGGTGCATTACTACTTTTCAACTTTTGAATTTCTTTAAGTAGAAAGCCTTGTTGCTTGACCAGAATCTCTTGCAGATGAGAAATTTTCGTGAAGGATTCCCGCAAGAGCATGTAATTGTCTTCGATTGAACACAAAAGTGTGTCAATGCCTCAATACACATATCTTCTTGAGTATTCTCTCTTTCCTTCTTTCTAAGCCAATCTCCCTTTCTGATTTTACCCTTAATGTCAAGAGATAATCCGGACTTAGATTTAAGATGATCTTTCTGATCTTGCATCTTCTCCAGAGAAACCATTTGATCCATACCCATAGTTCGGACAAAGAATGATCAAAAAGGAGAAGAATCTTTTTATATTTTTCGTACTTCCGAAAATATAATATTCCTAAAAATATGAATATATCAAATATCTTCAAATACTAGACATTATTTCCATAATCTACACAGAAGTGCCTTGATTTTTTCTTCTTCTTCCTTACTCAAAATTTGGCACACAAGATGAGGAAAGAATTCTAATACCGATCAAGTGGCATTAGTATGAGATTTTCTCTCATTGTGGAATTTTGAACAACCAGAGTGTTCTTGATCTAGTATAGTATGAAAGATCTCTTTCTATTACCTCGAACCAACGAAGTACCTTGAGATATACTGAAATTGCAAACGCAACTTTTAACAATTCTGTTTTTAAGACAGTTTTTGCATCTTGTCTTATTTATACCTTCACCATTAGATGATTTAATAACATCGGAAGACATGTCCCCTCAGGGTCCTCGTCCAAGAGAAGCTTCTTAAAACCCTCAGGGATAGTCTTGTTGCGGTGAGGACTAGCAGCGAAGCCGGCGAGATCACCATTGGTGGAAGTCCCACTCTGGTAGTTGGAAGCAAAGCTGGCAGGAGTATAGTCGCCTGCTTCGGAAGAGTCATAGGTCGACCAGGCAGTGTGAGTGCATTCGCCCCGACTTCGCTTCTCCCACTCATTTAGGAGACGAAAGGTATTCCCATTCCACTGAGCTAAAGAACGAGAAGGACGAAGCTTTGAAAGAGCTTCGTACATGAAGGGACGACTAGGATTTTACAGAGCGAAGCGCAGCCCGAGCTCCAACTGACCCTTGGTGATGACGGTCGCCTCGACTGAGTGAGGGAAATTCGTGACGTCATTCTTTTTCAGAACACCTCTTTGGCCCGATAAGAGCCTGATGTCATAATCGTAAAGATCAAAATCATTCTTCAACTGCTTGATGAACTGTTCATCAGTCAAGTCATTGACAACTCTTTTGTCATTCAAAACGAAGGGGAACCATCAGAAAGGATGGAGCTAAGGGCGCGATAATCATGATGAGAAGGGATGTCAACAATAAACAAGGAATCAAGAGGAGCACCATCATCATCAGAAAAAGTATAACTCACACACCTCTTTTATGTCATGGAAGGGATCGAAGAAGCCATTGGAGAAACAAGAAAGGTACAACTCGAACTGATGAGTATGGAGGAAAGCAGCAAAGACACAACATCGGCAATGGAAGAATAACAAAAGAAACATAGGGTGATTAAGTTTATCAAAGGGATTAGAAGATAAGAAGATATTAGAGCAGCAGTGGAAGGAAGAAAGAGAATATTATTTTCTGAAAAAAGCAAAGTGAGAAACTAATGGTTTAAGGGTCAAATTTATACTCCCAACAATTGTAACCGACGGAGAAGGTAAAACAGGTCATAAAGACGAGTATAGTGGGGAACATCATGGCGTGAAACACGGCATGGTTAGGGACGTGGGAAGCAAAGCGGTTTCTTCCCTTCGTGTCGATCACACGAGTGAAAGGATGGGCATAAATGTAGGTGTGAATAATCCACAGATCTAGGTGGAGCAATCCTAGGTAGTGAGAAATCGACAACAGATGGAGTGTGAAGCACCAAATAACTTTACATGGCATGGTGCGAGAAAAGAGACACCAAGGGAACCCGTGAAGACAATACGTGTAAAGGTTGGAGGTGACGGAAGAGATGGCCATCGGGTACAAGAGCAATAAATGCACTTACTAAGTGGTTGAGAAGATAAGAAGATTCTGGTCAAAGTAAGACTCGTCCAAGAGTATCAAGGGCGACATCGTCTATAACTCATTAAGTGATCGATATCGAAAGAAATGACGTCGGGAGAAGGCATCAGTAGGCTTGGCCCTACATCTCGGAAAATACATTGCCAGCCACCCGAGAAGGACATCAAGGAAGATATACCATGACACACACTGTAATTTGAATGTATCATCACTTGTAGCTATAAATAGAGAGCTATGTAGAGAGCTAAAGGGCCAAGTAATCAGTGTGAGAGGAGAGAACACTAAGAGTTTAAGAGTGAGAATAAAGATCTTGTTAGCGAGAGACATACGTTGTATCCTTGAATCGAGTAATAAGATCATCCCTTTACCCTCGTGGATAGGTAACCTTACCGAAACACGTATACCTTGTGTTCTTGTGCATCTCTTTCTTGTTTACTTCATGATGTGTGTTTATGATTCTTGGATGTAGAAGTAGGATTTTTTGCATCTACAATAACCATGATAGAGTTTGTCAACCGTTGTTCCAAACTCTTTACCCACTTTAAGGATTTGCATGGCCTCCTGTATCTTCTTTGGATAACTGTCACAATTCCACTTCTGGATGTCAGTTGTGAATTTAATCAATTCTTCCTTGATGAACACAATCAACAACAAGTAATATGATGAGCTTATGGTACAACCATATTTATTCTAAGAAAATAAGAACAAGAAAATGCAGGTTTAGCTAAGGTTTCAAGAAATTACATAGTGGACTTCATATTTGTGTGCGGACTTCAGGAGACGCTGGTTGAGTGTGTCACATCTCAAGGCGTAGGCCATCGTCTTATATATGTTACTTGCGCGGCTCATCTTTTCTACTACTGGTCTTCTCGATCGGTCGTCCGTAAAACAACAAAATAGAAAATTTATATACGTATATCAAAAATTTAAGCCCTGCGAACACACAAATTCCTAAAAGGTTTCAGAACAAACCCTAATAATCTCTAAGGAATAACGAAAAAAAAAAACTAATAACCGATTAAGAAAAGAAAGAAATTATAAACCAAACGAGATACAAAATAGAGATAACTTTTAATCGTCTGCATACCTGGTTTACCAAGCCAAGAGATAGATCACCTGGTTTCATAAAGTCTGTATCCTCTACTGCATCCTTACCCTTTGTGCTTTGCTCGTTCTTTTATTTTTACAGTGGTTCTATATGGACCGCTGTTTTAAACTAAGATAAAAAACGTGCAGAGACACAATGGGTGGTGTCATATCACATATAGTACCTAAAGGGTACCCACCGAGTTAGGGTCAAACTTAGTATTGTTGGCATGCTAGCTCGTGTATGTGGGACGTCTTAAGAGTTGTTGCCCTGGTTATTAAGGAGTCTATATTCCTCTTTGAATCTATGGAATAAAATGATTTTTGTGTTTGTTCATTCCTCAATTGAGGTTTATCTTGAATATCTGCAATGTAGATCATGTCGGATTGAGTTTGATTACTCATTTATAGTACAAGTGGTATCAGAGCAGCCACAATCCATGGGGTATTCGTTGGTGTCATGGGAAGAAACGAGTGCAAGGTTGAAGTAGTTAATCTTTGATTGGATAAATTAATTCAATTGGGGGGAGAATTCACCAAATCGAAACCAAAATCTCATGAATTTGTTAGATTTCATCAATCATGCAGAGAGGGAGCTAGAGTCAATTCTTCACACAAGAAAACCAAACCATGTACCGACATCAGAGGAAACTTCAGCCGAAGTTGCTGAGGGTGTAGAAACAACGGAGATAAAGGATGTAATTGACATTGAATTTATAGAAGACTCACTTAACTCAGAATTGCTCACCGGTTTTAGCCGAAAATCATCAACCCTGTTGGAAGAAAAAGAAGATGATGATTCTCTTGAATTGGAGTTGATTCCTCCATATTTCTTTGTTGATGCTGAATATGTTGATTCACTTACTGGTAGGAGTTTACCATTTAAAGAAGTTGAAACACCAGAGATAATTGATCCTCCAAGTTAAATCCAGTTAAACTTCACAAGATGAATTACAATAAAATGGAGAGCTCAAAGGATTTCATTACTCATCTCGATTTGAATCGTAAGAATTGTCTATATCTCTATCTTGATTTTACTCGTTCCATATTTGATCGTGGAAAGTGGTTTGATGGGTCAGTTTTCATTGATGTTTACCATGGGAGAATTGTTTATGAGTTGGTTTTAAAACATGAGTATAGATTCCGCTCTTTGCTTCTCGACGGTCGTCTGATGTTCCATAAACTCTACCATCGGAGCTTCCACCTTTTTGAGCTAATTTTCTAGCAATTCTTGCTTTGTTTCTTCTTAGAAGTTTTTTATTATCATCATCATTATTGAGAACTAAGTTGACATTTGAGTTTCTTGGGTATCTGGGGAAGAATTTGACAGACCGGTTGAAAATGATGAAGATTTTGGTGTTGAGGGAGAAGAATTGTATGGTGAACTTTCAGGTACTAATTGATTGGATGCTAAGAATTCTGGATTATATTTGTTCAAGATCTTAAAAATATGATAACATCTTTCGAAAGAGAAATGTTCGCCATGTTTTCACTGCCAATCTGTACGAACCTGTCTTTCAACATCACAATCCACAAGACCACTCTCTCGACCTCTCTTGGCTTGCATTATCAATCCAACATAAGAGGCGACTTCCTTATTGATTACAATGAGCGCTCCGCCAACCCTTTTGCATCACGACAATTGATGTTCATGATTGTGCTTCATATTTATGAAATATTTTTCCCCACATGGTTGACCGGTTGTCAGCCGACACAAATATAATTACACTTTCTTACTACTCAAAATATAAATATAGCAAGGGCAAGAAAGGATCGATCCCACAGAGAGGTCTAGGTTGTCAAATTGTTTCGGTTCCCTATAAATAACACCGGGGTTTTGTGATTTTATAAACTACAATAAAATAAAAGCAAATAAAGAAAAGCAAACAAATCAAATCAAGGATGAGAAAGTATTGGTTAAGGATTTCGTTTTCATTCACAAACATGTTTTCACCACAATAACTAGAATTGATATTTTAATCTCAACTTTTATCAAAGACCCTAGAATACCTTGATCGCAAGAATATCCCGCAAACCTCCTCATGTCATCAACAAACACATTAAAAGATGCGAATATGAATTCTACCTAAAGGAACAACCTAACGTGTAAAAGCACTAATCAAGTTTAATTCCCTAGATGCATTAGGTTCTATGAAATCAGGCCAATCAAAGCAATCGAACGTGGAAAGCGCACTAATTCGATTTAACAAAGGTTATGGTTCACATATGATCATAAGAATATATCACTACAAACTATAATCATATTTATGCTACTTGCAATCCGGAATTATCACTTTTGCGTATAATAACCCTAATCTAGCAATAAAGATGAAAGCAAACTCAATCGACTCGCGATTCGACTAACAAACATTCAAATCATGTAATAATATTCATGGTGAATCATAGACGATAATATGAGAGAAAACTAATTTATTGAATTAAAACCCATGTTTGGAAATCAAACTTATTCCATAACCAATAATAAAATCTAGCTCATATTCATCGAGTTCATAACAAGAAGAAAGAGAAAAGACTTCATGGTTCTAAACCCTAGAACAAAGTAGAGGCAAAAAGATAGATAAAAGATGAAGAAGAAATCCCTAATTTCTTTATATTTTTCTCTCTCCCAAAAAGTTCTCTCTTTTGGTTTAGGTAGCTATTTATAGCCTTCAAATACCCTAGTCGATCCACAACAGGATAAAGATGCAAAGTCGGTGATAGTTATCACAAAATAGGTTCTGATTATTGGGCGCGACGCAGTGTATTATAGTATAGCGCAAATGTCTTCTGATCCATTCGATCCTCTGATGAATCCTTATACTTCATCTGCACCGTCGATCTATCCAGCTTCAGTGAATCGCAGTGCGCACAATCATCACGTTACTCTCTACGCGTCAGAACTTGGGCAGAAGTGATGCAAATACATCCCCACCACGTGCTTGTCTGTTCCCTCTTTTCTTCTGATTTGTACGACTCAGAAGCCATTACTCAGTTCCATCACCTCCGTCGACTCTGCCAATAGCTGCAAACTCGAGCACCACCAACTCCCTGTTACAGAATACCATGGTGTCTCATTGCTATAATTCTCCATTGTCTTCTCATTACGAGCCGCTGCCAATACAGACTCCTCTTCTCTGCCAAACTCCATTTTCAATCATCAATCGCCGGTTATGCGTAATCTCTGTCACCGCAAAACTATTCACAGCAGCACTCCCCTGAATCATCAACGCCATCATCCGTATTGCCATCATTGGAAGCAGCAACTGCCATCGAGCATCAACAATGGCAGCAAGCCATAACCTTCATTCACCCTTCTCTGCCAACTGCTTCATCAATCGAACACAGCGGCATCATCGTCCAAAGGCTAGCATCGACAACACCAACGTTATCACCACGAGCTTCTCTTTGTTCACCATCACTTCCAAGCTCAGTCCTCATCTATTCTTCATCTTGTAATGATGGCGGCAACCACCGATTCATCATCGTGAATCGTTGATAATGGTAGCGGCAATTCTGCCTTCTTCTCTTGATAAACTCGAATCGAGCGTAACCCAAGTCTTCTAACCGCTTCAGTATCCCATTGAACTATTGAATTTAAGAAACATTCCAAAATCGACACATCTTGATCATCACGATCCTTGACATCATCATCATCGAACCACATTCGAGCCCTCCGATTTGAAATCGACTCCTACCCAAGCCTTATATCATCTCCAATAACCCAATGATGTATTCAAAAGCTTAAAATCACTTCGCCAAAAAAATCGATCACCATCGTGATCATCATGATCATCATCACACGGAGCAATCGGCCGCCATTACTGCCGTGCTGTTTTGCAACAGTGAAGAAGGAGTGCCCCGAGTCACGCGGGTGTCTTCAACATATTTTGAATTTCGCTTCCCCATAGTAAATGATATAACTTCCTTTTAGCAGTTCCTTTGAGCTTGACTGCCCTTAACAAGAAGTGCCCTTTTAACGATCAGTGAGGATGCCAATAACACTTCTCTTTGAAATGACCATTTAGCCTTAGTCTTCCAAGTTCTTGTTTTGCTCATAACTTCTTCATACGAACTCGTAATGACTCCGTTCTTTCGCCATTCTCTTCATCTTCTCGTCCTCTACACAATGAAAGTAGAAATCTTGTATTTGAACGAGTTCCAATTGGTCTTTTTGCTCCAAATGACTCCATTGCACCTAATAAACTCAAAAACACACATAAGATACATAATTTACAAGAAAACTCGCAAAGAAAGCATAAATACTAGATATTAAATACGGTGTATTCTACACCTATCAATGGTGTTACCATGTTGTTGTGCACCATGGATACAATCTTGGGTAAAAAAACAACATAATTACGACAAATGCATGCATCTTCTCTGAGGTTGTATTTTTCACCATGAACTTTGGTTATTTTACTTTTGCCCTGACTTTGAGATTGTGAATCCATATTACAAGAAATTAAGAATTGTAGAGAAGGTGTAATTGTTTTAGATTTGAAGAAGATTGAGAAATTCTAAAGAGGTTTAGAAACTCCGGTGTGAGTTGAAATGAGTTTGAAATCGTGTATTTATAGAGGGTCGTGGGAAACTATAGCCGTTGGATGAGGAACTAATAGGCGATAATCAATTCAGCAAGCGACGTAGTGTCCATCGCTGACGCTGGAAAGACCAATGAGCAATATTTTGACCATCTAGCGATGGACTGTCTATCGCTCGCTGAAAAATCTATCGTATATGGATACATATTATAGTTGACATATAGGGAAGATATGTTTGGCACTTTGGCACACCCATAATGGGTGCTAAAGTGGCAAAATTGTTTGGCATGTGCATATGAATTATGAATTGGGCTAATAGGGATAGATAGCCTGGCACTTTTAGGGGCGACCCCAAACGAATTATGGGCGACACTAAAAGACAAAAAAAGGTCACCCAAACGTAAATCTAAGCTACCCCTTATCTTCAATTTTTCGAAATGGCCAATATGCCCTTATATAATCGGTAGCCAACACCATAATCGGTAGGTTAAAGGTGAATCGGTAGGTTAAATTGAAAATATACCTACCGCTTATTGTATAGATACTTCGGCTAATAATCCCTTTTATAATTGGTAGCTTATCCAACTTGTAAGATTACCGATTATAAGGAGCCCCGTATTCAACCTTGGCCAAATTCCATAGGTTTTGAGGGGTGCAGAGCCAACCGTAACCACTTGGCTTGAGATGTGGATGTAGCCATAATCGGAAGCCTAATAGGTTACATAAACTATCGATTATAAGTTGCCCCAAAATGAGTTTTTTCTAAAATCCTTCACGTAATGAATTTTGAAATCTACCATAATCGGTAGGGTATATAATTATATAACCTACCAATTATAACAATCCCCAGATCCAACCTTTGCCATATTTCATAGGTTTTGAGTGTACATGGCCACCCATAACCACTTGGTTCATGTTTTGGATGCAGCGTTAATCGAGAGTTAAATATATTACCAAACCATCCAATTATGGGTTGCCCCAAAATGAGTTTTTTCTAAAATCCTTCATGTAAGGGAATTTAAAATATACCATAATCGGTAGTTTATTCAACTTCACAACCTACCGATTATAAGGATCCCCAGATCGAACCCTTGACAAATTCCATAGGTTTAGAGGGTACAGAGCCAGGCATAACCATGTGGTTCGTGATTTGGATGTAGCCATAATCGTAAGCCAAATAGGTTCCACAACCAACCGATTACAGGTTGCCCCAAAATGAGTTTTTTTCTAAAATCCTTCATGTGATGAATTTTGAAATCTACCATAATCGTTAGAGTTGATTACTTCTTACTGTCCGATTATACGAAGCCCCAAATCCAACATGTGCCATAATCCATAGGTTTAGAGGGTACAGAGCCAAGCATAACCATGTGGTTCGTGATTTGGATGTAGCCATAATCGGACGTCAAATTGGTTCCAAAACCTAACGATTAAATGTTTCCCCAAAATGAGTTTTTTCTAAAATCTTTATTTGTGAAATTTTGAAATCTGCCATAATCGGTAGATGATAAAACTTATACCCTACGGATTATAAGTGGTCAGGGATTCAACCTTTGCCAAAAAATATAATATTCGGTAGCCAAAACAATAATCGGTAGTTTCACAAAATAATCGGAAGCAAACTCTTGTAATCGGTAGGCTGGGGTCTATATATTAGTGTTTGGAAAAAATTTATTGACTCATTGTGAGGTAACTCCCGATTGAGTGAGAGACGAAGAAGAAAAAAAAAAGAAGAAGAAGTGGGTATATGTTGCCAACTTCCGATTTTTGCCAACTTCCATAAACATGGATGGGTACGAAGAAGGACATGAAGTTGTTGAAGTTCAAGGTTCACTACCGTTTAGAGATGACGATTTGGGGTATATGTTGAATGATCCAAACTTTGATGGAGATGAAACCCTAGACGACGCTTTCATGGAAGAAAATGGAGAATCACCCGAGATCGAAGATAACGATGCATCAAACATACAGGTATGTTGTTAACAAACTCTAATACCCATGTTATCCATGTTATGTGCGTTTGTGTGTGTTTTCGAACGTGAAAATTCGATTTCTGCATGCATTGAATGACATGAACGACAAATCTTCGGTAGTTAATTTAGTAAAATATCTACCGATTATCAATAATCGGATATATTTTGATGTATTAATCTGCCGAATATGAAAAAATCCCCAAATTGAAAGCTTCAATTTCTCACAATCGGAAGTTGTATACATGAATAAACGTCCGATTATTGATATTTAATAATCGGTTGGTTTATGAATTTATAGTCCCTCCGATTATTGAAGCTTTTTATACAGAAGAATTGTTCATTTGTGTATGTCGTTAATCGGTAGACTATTTTCGTACATGACTACTGATTGCTCATAATCGGTTATGTTGTGTAGTATTAAACTACCGATTGTTTTTTAATCAGTTACTTATTATCTAAACTTCCTTCCGATTTCTAATGCATAACTTGTTGTTGTTATGCGTAGGCTGTTGTAGCGGTTGATGACGATTATTATTTGAGGCCAGATACTTCCCTACACTATGCAAACGATTTGGTATGTTAATGAATTATCTTTTCTTTTTCCAATCATGTATGTTAGATGGTTATGCTTATTTTTTTTGGTTTGTTATATGCGCATTTAGATATTTGGAAGTAAGAAGGAAGCAAAGGAATGGCTTATGAACAAGGCAAAAGAGAAGATGTGCGTGGTAGTTCAGAACCCCTGCGTGAAGGACATTAGGTTTGAAATGGTTTGTGAGCGAGGTGGGAAGAAAAAGAGTCACGAGGGAAAGAATAATAAGTATGTAAGGAAGACGGAGAGGAAGAAGTACCGAACTCATACAAAGAAGATTGGATGCCCATTTAAGATTGTCTTCTATAAGCCTGGTGGTAAGGAAAGTAAAGATTGGAAAATATTTAAAGGTTCTAATGGTTGTCACAACCACGATGATCCGGATAATCTTATTGGACATGTAATGGTTGCAAAGTTAAAACCACATGAAATGGAGACGGTGAGGTCTATGCGGATCCAAAAGGAGAGTGCGATCTTAAGTAAAATAAAGGCGGACGACCCCGACAACTTGTCTTATTTGTCTACAATTAGGTCGGCCCTAGCTACGATCAAAAGGACGCAATGGGATGGTAGAACGGTCATGTAACAATCGCAGTGGTTAGCTGAGTTACACGACTACACGTTGAGAACGGAAGAAAAGGATGGTAAAGTGGTACGTATTTTCTTGGCACATCCCGAAATGATAAAATTGGCTCAGTGTTTTCATCAAATTTTGTTGATAGATGCCACTTACAAGACAAACAAATATAACATGCCGTTGTTGAACATTGCTTGTCACGCCCGGACAAAAACACGTTTACGATTGCATGGGGTTTAATGGATCATGAGAACAACGTGAGTTTCATTTGGATGTTAAAGACATTGAGGTCCATTTACAATGGGGATGATTTTCCAAGGGTTATTGTAACGGATAACGATCAAGCCTTAATGCATGCAATAGTGGTAGTGTTTCCTGAAGCCCAGGGAAACTTGCAATGTACGTGGCACATTCAAGGCAACCTCAAACACAATTGCCATCACCATTTCCAAGCTAAAAAAACCAAGGAAAGGTACCAAGAGGTCGAAGGAAGAGGATGAGCGCATTAGTAAATTAACCGCGGAAGAACGAGAGGAAGAGAAGAGGTTATTTGATGAAAAATGGAAGGAGGATGGAATAATTTGGAGAGCGTTCATGAAAGCATCGGAAAAGATCGTTTGGTCAATGACCGAGGAAATTTCTGAAAAGAAACTTGAAGAAATTTGAGGAAGAATATGGCAAGGACTACCCAAAACCCGTTGAGTATTGTAAAACACAATGGTTACCGATTAAGGAGAGGTTTGTGTATGCATGGACATATGAATATCTAACTTCAAGAACGAGGCGACAAGCATTGCGGAGGGGTCTCATGGCCGATTAAAGAAAATACTTCTAGGTAGTCAAAATGGAGTTGTGTCGATCCAAGAAGCAATCCATGAATTCACCAATCGTGATCTCATAAAGATTAAGGATTCTATGCAATTTAGTGTACATAAATTCCCTACGAACATGAAAGGGAAAGATTACTTCTAAGGGCATTGTTCATAAAGTTTTCAAAATGGGCAATAAATCACATGATGGAACAATTGAAGTTGTATAAAGCTTAAGATGACGAGAATACGATTTGTGTTTGCAAGGATATGATAGGTATTGGTCCCCCGAGATGTCGTCATAAAATGGGTAGGTACGTAGGCGTCGATGTGATTGACATCAATGATATTCATCCATTTTGGAAGCAATTAAATTTCACTCCAAGCACCCCGTAGTCGATGGTCCATCGTTCATGGAGTCGGAATTGTATGCAAGAATAGCCGAGCGTTATGCTACAACAAATGGCGCCAAGAAGCAAATATTGATGCATGATTTGGAGCAAGCTCTTCACCCTCGTTTAAGGGAGGTTGATGAACCTATTAAGCAAAAGGGGGCGGGTAGGCAAAACACCGAAGTGTCGAGGACCATTGAAAGAAAAGAATTAAAGGAGCATTTGTCTAACAAAAGAATATTGTGTCGGCATGAGCGTTCGGAAGCTAAATATGAAGATGAGCCGCAACCCAATAAAAGAGGTCGTCCAAGAAAAGATCAAATGGACCAACCGCGCCCGACAAGTGAGTCCAAAGGTCTCTCGAAGCCTTCTCAAGTAAGTCAAGTCGATGCGGTGGAAGAAGTTGTGTTAGTGGAGACCAAACTAGCTCAAAAGTAGTTATTGATCAAATGAGCGACTCACAACAAACACAATCAACGGAAATGGTGATTATAAGAGAGAAGTATGGTACTCTTCGTTGTCATAGGGATTTTCATGGAATACCAACACGATCAAGGTATACGATTATAGAAGACTATATGAAACAACTCCCTCCACTCATTGTTCCATTTGTTTTGTCCACCGACGAGGTTGATGGGGATGGCAATTATGGGTTTCACGTCGCCTCGGAAAAAATTGGTAACTTTGGAGAGGCGGTGAACCAAGATGTCACCTGTTAAGTGCATATTTTGCATATATTTTGTGTCGAATCCATGCTAGTATTTGCTATATTTTCTTGCAAATTATTGTATATTACGTTTATTTTCTCTTATTTGTGTTTTGCTAGGTGAATCATCCAAAAGAAGTGAATTGGCACTTAATTGTGCAATAAAAGAAGTTAGCCGAAAGCGGAGAAGGACCAAAGACCAAGTGGAACTCGTTCAAATATAGGAGTCCTTGATATCATCTTGAAGAGGACGAAAAGACGAAGGCAACGGCGAAAGAATGAGGCCATTCCGAATTCATATGAGAAAGTTACGTGCAATTGAAGCAAGTCAAAGTTGCGACGCACAGAATTTATAAGGGCACCCGCCTGTGGATTACTCAAGGTTTGTCAAGGCGTATAAGACTCGAATCGGTTTTCCAAGATCATGCCTGAAACCCATTACTATCACCTTCTTTCCCCACGTAGCCAATAAGACCAGCCGAATATTTCTTCTCTCCGGTTCATGGCCAGTTATCTGGTGGGTTTTATGACGCAAGCATGGGATGATGGGTGAGTTCGAAGCTATACAGAAGATGAAAGAAGCTCGAATAAGTTATATGCCGTGAATCGAGGAAACAGAACAAAAATGATGTTGCGGAAAAGATGGTGGGAAGTCTCGGTGATTGCCATTGATGGGGCTGAGATGGCTATTGCTCAGGGAGCTAACGGAGATGGGTTAACTATAAAATGTGGGTCGAAGGTGATGTTCGAAGGTGGATGAGTTCTTTGATAGTGAACGAGAATGGAGCTATTGTTTCGGCGTTAATGGAAGATGGAGTTTTGTGAATGACTGAGAAGGAACGAGGATCGGCCGATGGAGATAATGTAGTTTGCTTGGCGAGTGAAGACTATGGCCATTCATGGTTTTGCTCCGTTTGTTGGTTGCGCCTGTGGAAGTATGATGGAAGCAACGGCGAGAGGTTGAGCTCGAGAAGATTCGAGGGGATATCGATGGGGTTTCTTGGTGATCGGGTTTGAGGTCCGTGGTGACGCCGATAATTCAAAACGAGAGGTGATGGTGGCTTGCTGCCGGTGCTAGAAGGATCGGTGATTGGTGGTGATCGGGGCTGGTACGGTAGCGATGTTTATGATGGTGATAATGCTTAGAGCTCGAGATAGTGGATCTTGATGTTGTTCATGTGCTCGAGTGTGATCACTAAAGATGATGAAGTGGGTTTAAGTTGAGCGCTCTAGCTTTGGCAATTGGCGGAGATTACGAAGTGCAGCGGGGAGTGTTGATTATGGTTGAACTTGAAAATTAGTTTGTATGGAGAATGGTAAGGATAACGTGCTAGTGAGTCTTTTGTTTGTAAACGGTGAGCAATGAAGAAAGTAGGAAGCTGTGTAGATGTCGGAGCAGTTTGAGTTTTTAGAAAAGTCAGGGAATTAAAAAAGCTCATGGAGGCATGAGTATCCGTGGAAGTATCGGCCAAGTTTACAAAATCCAGGGAAAAAAATATTTCACGGTGACCAGAATATCCGTGATTCTGACGGGAGGAAAAGAATAAAGTATCGTGGATTGACAGGCAAATGAGTTCAATGGGCTGGACTTTCAGGCTCTATGCGTGGCCCAATAGCATTTTTGACTCTTTTTGTGCGAACAGAATGGGGACGTGACTACCAGGTGAACTCCTTTTGGAAATTCGGCCAAGTTTGGCAACCTACTTGGCACGGATTCAAGCACGGGCATTTCGACTACTTAGAGACTATATAAGGACTTCTTAACCTAAATCATAATATCTCTACATCTCATAATACACTTTTGTTCTTCATAAAATATTTTAGGGTTTACCTTTAGGGGAAACAGAAACGTGTAAACATGAGAGGCTAAACTTTTGTTGATTGAGGATGAATTCAATGTTCTAGCGTGAAGCTCTATTATTATACAAGTTTGTTCGGAGTTTCCAATCACATCATCGTTTGTTTTCACTATTTGATCTTTATGAGTGATTCTGGACCTGATTTGGGATGCATACTAGATTAGTCTATTAATTGTTCTATTGCTAGTATTGGGTTAGAGATAAGTAATCGTCGAATAATTCATACACAAGTAGAAATCGCAAGACCTTGGAGGGATTACGTGGAGCAATTGCGGGTGAATACAATACCAGCAAGTGGACCTTGAGCCACAAGAGTTTAACTCTGGGATCAACCTAATTCACAAAGCCTAAGCGTTCGATCGGATTACACCTTGAGTGAGCTACTACTTGGTGGTTCGGTTGGATAGAATACGATATTGAGAGCTTCCGTATCCGTGGTAAAAGGAGTTTTTTGAGGATAGCAGGAGGCTAGTTGCTTTCCTACGGTTGGTGATGAATGGTTCTAACGAAGATAGATAAGTATACTAATCCGATTTATCGCTTGGTAACAGCGAAGGATTCCTTGATCATCTCTTTCTTTTATTTGTTATTCTTTTTATTTCACTTTAAAACAATCCCCTCGTGTTTTTCATTATTTTCTTTGAACTAAATAACATATCAATTACATTTCTCGTGGGGAACGATCCTTACTACCGCTATATTACTAGTTAATTAGTGGGAAATATATTGATTAATTTGTTGTGGTTACGACACGCATCAAATTTTGGCGCCGTCTAACAGGGAGCGTTGTTAATTGATTTGTTATTTGTTTAGCTTGTTTTTGTTTTTAAATTTTTCTTGTGTTCTTGTGATCGTCATGCTTCCTTATGGACATAACATGTACGGAGCACAAGACCAATCATCATATTATTGTGGTAATCAATTTGGATTTCAACCTCATTCATATAACAACTACCAACCATACCCTACGGAGCCTTATGGATACTCTCATACATATCAACAACCTTATGATGGGTATGTAAGTGGAGCAATCAAAGGGATGGGAGGATAGTTATGCTTCGATCGGTTGTTTTCTAGTAATGTGCGGATGATGAGAGAGTTTGGAAAGACCTACTCCTCTTTATCATGTTCTTTCGTCATTTATGTCAAAAGAAGAGATGATCTGAAAAAATTTCATCGTGAATAATGGCGGAAAACGTATTAATATCGAAAACTTTCAAAGCAATATGATCGTTAGAAGAAGTCGGAGCATCGTAAAAGACTCTCGAAGAAATTAACAAGGTAATCCGAGCGGAACTTCAACGTCGTTGGGATATTGAAGATTATGAGGTTGACGAAGACTCGATGAAGATGAGCAACCTTTGGAAAATCCTTGCAATAATGGTATTGTTATTTCAACTCCGGATCATAATAACGATCACTCGCCTATTCAAAAGGAGGAGAATGAATATGACATAACCGTTGTTATAAATGGTGTAACGTACTCAAACAATGATTTTAGGATTTGCACCAATGAACTAGAATTTCTAAGAGATGATTCGATTCGATGACGAAAGTGTTGAACAAATAGTGATTGAGAATGAAACCAAATTGGTTGAAGTTGTGGAAGACCCAATTGAGCTAGCCAAGGATTATAATGATCTTTGAGATTTTGCATTGAAGACGGCGACGAAGAATGGCTAAATAGTTTGATAGAGGACCCACGATACAAATGAGGTAAATAATTCATTGCAATTCTTTAAGAATGATGAGGATCCTGTAATACGAGAGATTGTGGAAGGTTTGTCTAATCCTTTGCATATTTAAATCTTTGATCCACATCACTTAGGATTGAGTATTTGTGCTTCTAAAATTCTTAAGGATTATTTTACTTCTAATTATCTACCACTTGATGTGTGTTTGATTCTAGCATTGTAGGTTCACCGAGAGGAACCCGAAGAAGTTCCCTTATTTTATGTTCTCTATCCACTTCCGAGTGTAGAAAGAACTAAGTGGGGGAAACTTTCAAGCTATAACAATTTCATTATTCATATGTTATGCTAATAATTGTGTGAAGTTGTTATTAGAACTGCAGATTGTTTTAAGGGCAGACTACCCAGATTTTCAGATTGTTGGTATATGGACGATAACAAGAGAGTCGGGCGACGACTTTAAACCAAGCGCTTAATGGGAGGCAACCCATAGGTTTTGTATCTTAAACCCTTTTATTTATTTTTTATTTTTATTGTTTTCATATCATATTTGCATCCCATGTTTAATTTCATTGAGTTCGGAATCTATCTTAGAAGAGAATTATGACGAAACCTTTCCGTCAGAAAAATTCAGACTGCGCGTAGTTCAGTTCAGAGACCATAACTGTCAGACCGTTTATCGAAACACTGTGCCCTTTTGACACTGTGTAGAAAACACGTAGATGAACAACTTTTGTGAAATGGAGTTTTTCCAAATTCCTTACCAATTTGCAGTGTTTGCGTTTTATCTCAACTGTTACGTCAGAATTCAGAACTTTCGGTTTTACATTGAGGACAATGAAGTTTAAGTGTGGGGGAGCATTTATATGTTTGTATAGTTTGTTTTAGTTTGTTTTATGTCTTTTAAAAAAAAAAATCAGAAAAATAGAAAAAACCAAGAAAAATTGTGCTTTTGAACTCGAAATCTAGAAACTTGTGCATTTAGGATGACACCATTAGTGGATTGAACCATTTTGAATGCGGGAGTTGAGGAACCAATTAACTAAAAGGGACGAACACATAGCTCGAAATCACAAATAACATGATAGTTGTTACCATATCTCGGAATATCACCATATCACATTCTATTTTTATTTTTCCATATTTATCTATTGTTCTTTAAGTGCTTTGGTGGGTCACTAAACATCGACGTGTTATTACTTTGCTAAGATGAAATAGAGTGATTGAGTTGCTAAAAAAGAAAAAAAAAAAAAAAAAAAAAAAAAAAAAAAAAGAAAAAAAGACCAATTAGACCAAATGGAATAAGAATGACACTTGGGAATAACAAGTATGTGTGAAACGTAGTCCCCGTCTCCGTCGCCTAAACAAGCGTGGAATGCAGGATCCAAGGCAACTATCACGTACTTGTTGACAAGAAGCATGCGCTTGGATCCAAAAGATCTAATCATGCCGTCTAAAAAAAAAAAAAAAAAAAGTGAAAAAGAAAAAAAAAGAAAAGAAAGTAATATATTTGGTGAATAAAGTCACTCTTGGTTCCTTGTATATGCCGGTGAGTTGATGTAGAAGTAAGTTGTTGGCCACTGGTTTGCCTTGTATATGCCAGTGTGTTGACGCTAGAGTTGACCGATAGCTCAATCCAATAGGCATAGGTTCATCTTGGTGACCTTGTGACAGATATGGAAACATTGATCACTTGTGAACATTCACCAACATCTACATCTATATTCATCTTCTTAATCTTTTCATTGTGATTGTGGTTTGTTAGTTTCAGTATTGTGGCTTGTTCGACTATCTAATTAGAGCTTTATTTATTTGAATATGAACTGAATTTGCGCAAAGGTACCTCCTCCTTTAGTCATTTTGGATTCGTTCATGAATTTGTCACAAATAGACGGAGTTGGAAATATAGGTTTTTGTAGGTAGACCTCTTGTAAACCTTCACGAGACTATAACTCGTCCACTAGGGACACCTAGGGGTTTAAAGGCCATTATTCATGCTAAGAGTGGTAGTATCCTCGCCTTAGCATGGAGTTGTTGTATTTTAGATAGTTGCTCGAGGACGAGCAAAAGACAAGTGTGGGGGAATTTGTTAAGTGCATATTTTGCATATATTTTGTTTCGAATCCATGCTAGTATTTGCTATATTTTCTTGCAAATTATTGTATATTACGTTTGTTTTCTCTTATTTGTGTTTTGCTAGGTGAATCATCCAAAAAGAAGTGAATTGGCACTTAATTGTGCAATAAAAAAGTTAGCCGAAAGCGGAGAAGGACCAAAGACCAAGTGGAACTGTTCAAATATAGGAGTCCTTGATATCATCTTGAAGAGGACGAAAAGACGAAGAAGGCGGCGAAAGAATGAGGCCATTCCGAAATTCATATGAAAGTTACGTGCAATTGAAGCAAGTCAAAGTTGCTGACTTACATGTAATTTATAAGGGCACCCGCCAGATTACTCAAGGCTGTCAAGGCGTATAAGACTGAATCTCGGTTTTCCAACCGAGTTGGCTGAAACCCATTACTATCACCTTCTTTCCCCACGTAGCCAATAAGACCACCGAATATTTCTTCTCTCCGGTTCATGGCCAGTTAAAAGTGGGTTTTTATGACGCAAGCATGGGATGATGGGTGAGTTCGGAAACTATCTGAGAAGATGAAAGAAGCTCGAATAAGTTATATGCCGTGAACTGGAGGAAACAGAGAGAACGGAAATGATCTTTCGCGGAAAAGATGGTGGGAAGTCTCGGTGATTGCCATTGATGGGGGCTGAGATGGCTATTGCCTGTGGAGCTAACGGAGATGGGTTAACTATAAAACAGGACTGAAGGTGATGTTCGAAGGTGGATGAGTTGCTGATAGTGAACGAGAATGGAGCTATTGTTTCCTGGCGTTAATGGCAGATGCTGGAGTTTGTGAATGAGGCGTGAAGAACGAGGATCAGCGATGGAATAATGTAGTTTGCTTGGCGAGTGAAATGATGGCCATTCATGGTTTTGCTCCAGTTTGTTGGTTGCAGTTCGGGGAAGTATGATGGAAGCAACAACGAGAGGTTGAAGGCTCGAGAAGGTCGGGGATATCGATGGGGTTTCTTTGGTGATCGGGTTTGAGGTGCGTGGTGATCTTTGATAATTCAAAAGCGAGAGGTGATGGTGGCTTGCTTGCCCGGTGCTAGAAGAGATCGGTGATTGGTGGTGATGGTGATGAAGTGCTTTAGTAGCTGATGTTTATGCGGTGATAATGTAGAGCTCGAGATAGTGGATCTTGATGTTGTTCACGGGCTCGATGTGATGATCACTAAAGATGATGAAGTGGGTTTAAGTTGAGCGCTCTAGCTTTGGCAATTGGCGGAGATTCTGAGAAAGTGCGGCGGGGAGGTGTTGATTATGGTTGAACAGAAAATTAGTTTGTATGGAGAATGGTAAGGATAACGTGCTAGTGAGTCTTTTGTTTGTAAACGGTGAGCAATGAAGAAAGTAGGAAAGCTGTGTAGATGTCGGAGCGTTTGAGTTTTAGAAAAGTCGTGGAATTAAAAAAAGCTCACGGAGGCATGAGTATCCGTGGAAGTATCGGCCAAGTTTACAAAATCCATGGAAAAAAAATATTTCACGGTGACAGAATATAAAGTGAATTCGACGGGAGGAAAAGAAAGAAATCTGAGTAGATTGTGAGCAAATGAGTTCAATGGGCTGGACTTTCAGGCTCTATGCGTGGCCCAATAGCTGTTTTACAGCTCTTTTGTGCGAGACAGAATGGGACGTGACTACCAGGTGAACTCCTTTTGGAAATTCGGCCAAGTTTGGCAACCTACTTGGCACGGATTCAAGCACGGGCATTTCGACTACTTAGAGACTATATAAGGACTTCTTAACCTAAATCATAATATCTCTACATCTCATAATACACTTTTGTTCTTCATAAAATATTTTAGGGTTTACCTTTAGGGGAAAGCAGAAATGTGTAAACATGAGAGGCTAAACTTTTGTTGATTGAGGATGAATTCAATGTTCTAGCGTGAAGCTCTATTATTATACAAGTTTGTTCGGAGTTTTAATCACATCATCGTTTGTTTTCACTATTTGATCTTTATGAGTGATTCTTAGATTGATTTGGGATGCATACTAGATTAGTCTATTAATTGTTTATTGCTAGTATTGGGTTGGGAGATAAGTAATCGTCGAATAATTCATACACAAGTAGAAATCGCAAGACCTTGCGGAGGGATTACGTGGAGCAATTGCGGGTGAATACAATACCAGCAAGTGGACCTTGAGCTAAGAGTTTAACTCTGGGATCAACCTAATTCACAAAGCCTAAGCGTTCGATCGGATTACACCTTGAGTGAGCTACTACTTGGTGGTTCGGTTGGATAGAATACGATATTGGAGAGCTTCCGTATCCGTGGTAAAGGAGTTTGAGGATAGCACTGAGGTTGCTTTCCTACGGTTGGTGATGAATGGTTCTAACGAAGATAGATAAGTATACTAATCCAGTTATCGCTTGGTAGCAACAAGGATTCCTTGATCATCTCTTTCTTTTATTTGTTATTCTTTTTATTTCACTTTAAAACAATCCCCCTTGTCTTTTTTATTTTTTTGAACCAAATAACATATCAATTACACAGCTCTGTGGGAACGATCCTTACTACCGCTATATTACTAGTTAATTAGTGGAAATATATTGATTAATTTGTTGTGGTTACGACACGCATCAAATTTGGCGCCACATGGGAGCGGTTGTTAATTGATTTGTTATTTGTTTAGCTTGTTTTTGTTTTTAAATTTTTTTCTTGTGTTCTTGTGAGTCGTCATGCTTCCTTATGGACATAACATGTACGGAGCACAAGACCAAATCATATTATTGTGGTAATCAATTTGATTTCAACCTCATTCATATAACAACTACCAACCATACCCTACGGAGCCTTATGGATACTCTCATACATATCAACAACCTTATGATGGGTATGTAAGTGAGCAATCAAAGGGATGGGAGGATAGTTATGCTTCGATCGATTTGTTTTCTAGTAATGTGAGATGACGGGAGAGTTTGGAAAGACCTACTCCTCTTTATCATGTTCTTTCGTCATTTATGTCAAAAGAAGAGATACAATCCGAAAATTTCATCGTGAATAATGGCGGAAAACGTATTAATATCGAAAACTTTCAAAGCAATATGATCAGTTAGAAGAAACTTGGAGCATCGTAAAAGACTCTCGAAGAAATTAACAAGGTAATCGAACGGAACTTCAACGTCGTTGGGATATTGAAGATTATGAGGTTGACGAAGACTACGATAAAGATGAGCAACCTTTGGAAAATCCTTGCAATAATGGTAATGTTATTTCAACTCCGGATCATAATAACGATCACTCGCCTATTCAAAAGGAGGAGAATGAATATGACATAACCGTTGTTATAAATGGTGTAACGTACTCAAACAATGATTTTAGGATTTGCACCAATGAACTAGAATTTCTAAGAGATGATTCGATTACGATGACGAAAGTGTTGAACAAATAGTGATTGAGAATGAAACCAAATTGGTTGAAGTTGTGGAAGACCCAATTGAGCTAGCCAAGGATTATAATGATCTTTGAGATTTCATTGAAGCAAACCGACGAAGAATGGCTAAATAGTTTGATAGAGGACCACGATACAAATGAGGTAAATAATTCATTGCAATTCTTTAAGAATGATGAGGATCTGTAATACGAGAGATTGTGGAAGGTTTGTCTAATCCTTTGCATATTTCTAAATCTTTTGATCCACATCACTTAGGATTAGTATTTGTGCTTCTAAAATTCTTAAGGATTATTTTACTTCTAATTATCTACCACTTGATGTGTTTGATTCTAGCATTGTGCGGAGTTCAGAGAGGAACCCGAAGAAGTTCCCTTATTTTATGTTCTCTATCCACTTCGAGTGTAGAAAGAACTAAGTGTGGGGAAACTTTCAAGCTATAACAATTTCATTATTCATATGTTATGCTAATAATTGTGTGAAGTTGTTATTAGAATTGCAGATTGTTTTATTGGCAGACTACCAGATTTTCAGATTGTTGGTATATGGACGATAACAAGAGAGTCGGGCTGACGACTTTAAACCAAGCGCTTAATGGGAGGCAACCCATAGGTTTTGTATCTTAAACCCTTTTATTTATTTATTTATTTTTATTGTTTTCATATCATATTTGCATCCCATGTTTAATTTCATTGAGTTCGGAATCTATCTTAGAAGAGAATTATGACGAATACCTTTCCGTCAGAAAAATTCAGACTGCGCGTAGTTCAGTTCAGAGACCATAACTGTCAGACCGTTTATCGAAACACTGTGCCCTTTTGACACTGTGTAGAAAACACGTAGATGAACAACTTTTGTGAAATGGAGTTTTTCCAAATTCCTTACCAATTTGCACAGTTTTTTCGTTTTATCTGCTGTTACGTCAGAATTCAGAACTTTCGGTTTTACACATTGAGGACAATGTGAAGTTTAAGTGTGGGGGAGCATTTATATGTTTGTATAGTTTGTTTTAGTTTGTTTTATGTCTTTTTAAAAAAAAAAAATCAGAAAAATAGAAAAAACCAAGAAAAATTGTGCTTTTTGAACTCCGAAATCTAGAAACTTGTGCATTTAGGATGACACCATTAGTGGATTGAACCATTTTGAATGCAGGAGTTGAGGAACCAATTAACTAAAAGGGACGAACACATAGCTCAGAAATCACAAATAACATGATAGTTGTTACCATATCTCGGAATATCACCATATCACATTCTATTTTTTATTTTTTCATATTTATCTATGGTTCTCTAAGTGCTTTGGTGGGTCACTAAACATCGACGTGTTATTCTTGCTAAGATGAAATAGAGTGATTGAGTTGAAAAAGAAAAAAAAACAAAAAAAAAAAAAAAAAGAGACCGACCAATTAGACCAAATGGAATAAGAATGACACTTGGGAATAACAGTATGTGTGAAACGTAGTCCCTATCTCCGTCGCCTAAACAAGCGTGGAATGCAGGATCCAAGGCAACTATCACGTACTTGCTGACAAGAAGCATGCGCTTGGATCCAAAAGATCTAATCATGCCGTCTAAAAAAAAAAAAAAAAAAAGTGAAAAAGAAAAGAAAAAGAAAAGAAAGTAATATATTTGGTGAATAAAGTCACTCCCGGGTTCCCTTGTATATGCCGGTGAGTTGATGTAGAAGTAAGTTGTTGGCACTTTGGTTGCCTTGTATATGCCAAGTGTGTTGACGCTAGAGTTGACCAAGAGCTCAATCCAATAGGCATAGGTTCATCTTCGGTGACCTTCGACAGATATATGGGAAACATTGATCACTTGTGAACATTCGCCAACATCTACATCTATATTCATCTTCTTAATCTTTTCATTGTGATTGTGGTTTGTTAGTTTCAGTATTGTGGCTTGTTCGACTATCTAATTAGAGCTTTATTTATTTGAATATGAACTGAATTTGCGTAAGGTACCTCCTCCGTAGTCATTTTGGATTCGTTCATGAATTTGTCACAAATAGACGGAGTTGGAAATATAGGTTTTGTAGGTAGACCTCTTGTAAACCTTCACGAGACTATAACTCGTCCACTAGGGACACCTAGGGGTTTAAAGGCCTGTTATTCATGCTAAGAGTAACCGTATCCTGTAGACATGGAGTTGTTGTATTTTTAGATAGTTTGCTCGAGGACGCAGCAAAAAGACAAGTGTGGGGGAATTTGTTAAGTGCATATTTTGCATATATATTTTGTTTCGAATCCATGCTAGTATTTGCTATATTTTCTTGCAAATTATTGTATATTACGTTTGTTTTCTCTTATTTGTGTTTTGCTAGGTGAATCATCCAAAAGAAGTGAATTGGCACTTAATTGTGCAATAAAAGAAGTTAGCCGAAAGCGGAGAAGGACCAAAGACCAAGTGGAACTCGTTCAAATATAGGAGTCCTTGATATCATCTTGAAGAGGACGAAAAGACGAAGCAACGGCGAAAGAATGAGGCCATTCCGAATTCATATGAGAAAGTTACGTGCAATTGAAGCAAGTCAAAGTTGCGAGGCACCCGACTAATTTACTCGGGCACCCGCCAGATTACAAACGCTGTCCAAGGCGTATAAGACTGAAATGGTTTTTCCAAGACTGACAGCTGAAACCCATTACTATCACCTTCTTTCCCCACGTAGCCAATAAGACCAGCCGAATATTTCTTCTCTCCGGTTCATGGCCAATTATCTGGTGGGTTTTATGACGCAAGCATGGGATGATGGGTGAGTTCGAAGCTATACAGAAGATGAAAGAAGCTCGAATAAGTTATATGCCGTGAACTGGAGGAAACAGAGAACGGAAATGATGCTGCGGAAAAGATGGTGGGAAGTCTCGGTGATTGCCATTGATGGGGGCTGAGATGGCTATTGCCTGTGGAGCTAACGGAGATGGGTTAACTATAAAACAGGACTGAAGGTGATGTTCGAAGGTGGATGAGTTGCTGATAGTGAACGAGAATGGAGCTATTGTTTCCACAGCGTTAATGGCGAGATCTGGAGTTTTGTGAATGAGTGAGAAGGAACGAGGATCAGCGATGGAGATAATGTAGTTTGCTTGGCAGTGAAGACGATGGCCATTCATGGTTTTGCTCCAGTTTGTTGGTTGCAGTTCAGGGAAGTATGATGGAAGCAACAACGAGAGGTTGAGCTCGAGAAGATTCAGGGATATCGATGGGGTTTGCTGGTGATCGGGTTTGAGGTCTGTGGTGATGCTGATAATTCAAAACAGAGGGTGATGGTGGCTTGCTGCCAGTGCTAGAAGGATCGGTGATTGGTGGTGATCGGGGCTGGCTGGTAACTGATGTTTATGACAGTGATAATGCTTAGAGCTCGAGATAGTGGATGCTGATGTTGTTCACAGGCTCGAGTAAACAGTCACTAAAGATGATGAAGTGGGTTTAAGTTGAGCGCTCTAGCTTTGGCAATTGGCAGAGATTACGAGAAGTGCAGCAGGGAGTGTTGATTATGGTTGAACTTGAAAATTAGTTTGTATGGAGAATGGTAAGGATAACGTGCTAGTGAGTCTGTTGTTTGTAAACGGTGAGCAATGAAGAAAGTAGGAAGCTGTGTAGATGTCGGAGCAGTTTGAGTTTTTAGAAAAGTCAGGGAATTAAAAAGCTCACGGAGGCATGAGTATCCGTGGAAGTATCGGCCAAGTTTACAAAATCCAGGGAAAAAAATATTTCACGGTGACCAGAATATCCGTGATTCTGACGGGAGGAAAAGAAGAAAGTACCGTGGATTGACAGGCGAATGAGTTCAATGGGCTGGACTTTCAAGCTCTATGCGTGGCCCAATAGCTGTTTTACAGCTCTTTTGTGCGAGACAGAATGGGACGTGACTACATGGTGAACTCCTTTTGGAAATTCGGCCAAGTTTGGCAACCTACTTGGCACGGATTCAAGCACGGGCATTTCGACTACTTAGAGACTATATAAGGACTTCTTAACCTAAATCATAATATCTCTACATCTCATAATACACTTTTGTTCTTCATAAAATATTTTAGGGTTTACCCCTTTAGGGGGAAACCGAGAAACGGTGTAAACATGAGAGGCTAAACTTTTGTTGATTGAGGATGAATTCAATGTTCTAGCGTGAAGCTCTATTATTATACAAGTTTGTTCGGAGTTTTAATCACATCATCGTTTGTTTTCACTATTTGATCTTTATGAGTGATTCTTAGACTGATTTGGGATGCATACTAGATTAGTCTATTAATTGTTCTATTGCTAGTATTGGGTTAGGAGATAAGTAATCGTCGAATAATTCATACACAAGTAGAAATCGCAAGACCTTGCAGAGGGATTAAGTGGAGCAATTGCGGGTGAATACAATACCAGCAAGTGGACCTTGAGCTAAGAGTTTAACCAATGGGATCAACCTAATTCACAAAGCCTAAGCGTTCGATCGGATTACACCTTGAGTGAGCTACTACTTGGTGGTTCGGTTGGATAGAATCTAATATTGGAGAGCTTAGTATCCGTGGTAAAAGGAGTTTGAGGATAGCACCGAGCTAGTTGCTTTCCTACGGTTGGTGATGAATGGTTCTAACGAAGATAGATAAGTATACTAATCCGATTTATCGCTTGGTAAATGTGAAGGATTCTTTGATCATCTCTTTCTTTTATTTGTTATTCTTTTTATTTCACTTTAAAACAATCCCCCTTGTGTTTTTCATTATTTTCTTGAACTAAATAACATATCAATTACACAGCTCTCTGTGGGAACGATCCTTACTACCGCTATATTACTAGTTAATTAGTGGGAAATATATTGATTAATTTGTTGTGGTTACGACACGCATCATCACCCAATGGCAAAATTTAAGAACTAAGATGGCGGTACAACTAATAAAGGACAAGTATTTCCATATGGAGATGATGAAGGAAGGAGATAGGCACGACAAAGAACTAGAGTTCAAAGACTTTGTTGCGCGTGTAAAGTGCCGAAAGGGATTGAAGACAATCGGATCCAAGTATTGGATGACAATGCCTTAATGTGGATATTTCTTAGCGGACGCTTTGAATTGCGTGGTACATTTCTTTGTTCCTCTTAGGTATGGACATTCTTTTACGTTTACACCTACAAGGACAGTTTGCGATGAATCAGTTAAAGATAGAAGAATTGTTATGGAATTTGTGAATGAGATGTATTTTATCGGTTTAAGAGTAAAGAGGGATTGCCCATTACCTCCGTTGGGTGGTTGGAGTGATTACTTCCCAACAAATCATTGTAACGATTGGTTGAAACAATATGAGACCAACATGTTGGATTGGGATCGCGTCATGAAGGAGGATTTCCGGAAGGCCCTACCGGAATTGGTTCCTCGGATGATGAAGATCAATGATCGTTATGTTTGAAAGATGTATTTTGGAAAGCCCTATTTGTACATGTTTTTTTTTTTTGGAATTTTGTGGAAAATACTGTGAAGTATTAAGCTATAATCGGTAGTTATATTTTTAATATATCTACCGATTATACAAGCTTTTGTAAACAGACTCAATCAATATTATAATTGGTTATTAACTTTTTGAATTTATCTTCCGATTGAAAGGCTGACAAAACAACTGAATTTTTTTTCCCAGAATCGGTAGATTACATATTACATAAACATCCGATTGTCACCAAACTCTGACAAAAGATAAACTGAAAATTTTTCCAAGATTCGGTAGACAACATATTGCTTAAACTTCCGATTAACAACAAACTCTAACAAAATAGCTGAAAAGCTTCCCAGAATCGGTAGAAAACATATTGCATAAACTCCCGATTGTCACCAAAGTCTGACAAAAAGCAGAAAATCTTCCCAGAATCGGTAGACAATATAAAATAATAACGTCCGATTGTAACCATCAATCAACATTTATACTTCAATGGACTTCGTGGAATTCATAACTTCCATCATAAGTGAATTCTTCACCCTTTTCCACGCATCGTCTTTTTTGCGAGTGTCTCTACATAAACAAACATAAAATAATGTCGACTTCGTTTTAGTAAGAAAGATTAGACACCAAGTGTTATTTAAAAAGAATAACCGAGCGTTATACTTACAAATTGTTGGATCGACAAGCTTAAGTGGCTAGTGTTAAACATCCTCTTTTGTATCGTTATGTAATCATTTACCCCTTTTTGGACAAGTCGAAAATGATCATGAACTTGTTGGAGTGATCTTTGCTTTGGATTTCCATACTCTCTCACAAATTGGCTATATACTCGCCCAAAAGACCGGGGGTGTTAACCTTCTGCTATGACATCTTTACGTCTTGTTTCACGATACCATGTTTTCACAATGACCAAATCTTCAGCTGCATCAAACATTGCCATGCTTGTAAGTTGAGATATAAAATGAATTCACAAGAGTAGACGATGGAAAATCTATTTGTAGAATACACGATGCTATATATGTGTTGTTTGGTGCATAAATAAGAAAAGTTTACCCTCTTTATATAAATGAGAGTCCCAACGTCTCTTTTTTTTTTGTTGAAAATATGGCCGTTGATGCGTACTTTTACAAGACTGTACTGAAATTATGTACAATTATTACACACAATCGGTAGGAAATTTTTGAACAAAGAACCCGATTATGCGTAATCGGTAAATATATATTGTTATATACTTCCGATTATAGGATGTTTTGTCAACAAAGTTCTCAGTTTCATTAGAGTAGTATAATCAGAGGTTTATCAATATGTATTATCAACCGATTGTTTGTGGTTTTCGAGGCACGACTAGTTTCTTTTGAACGAACTAGCCATTGGAGTATAATCGTTAGTTAGATCAACAATTAAAACTTCCGATTTTCATAAACATTTTGACATTCATAACAATATCACCTACACATCATCATAATTTTACATTTAACTCCCACAATTCTATTACAAAGTATTGTGATTAGCGTCGTGGACGTGTTGGACGAGTCCTAAACGGATTAAATCTTTCAATCGCCCTAAGGATTCTAAAATGAGCGCCATAACTAAGCTTGATCTTTCCATCTCCGCCATTCCCCCGAGAGATCGTTCTATAACCTCATCATTGGTTTCACCCTCAATCGATATTGATTCACAAGATAAGTTAAATGGACGAATTCTTGACGTTCTGTTTATTGAACCAACTAAAGCGAGAAAGACTCAGCAGAGTGACGGGTTGTTTGGGTTTGGTAATGGCTGCAGAATTTTTCGTGAATTTTGCCCAAATAACTCATACTCATTATGCCTCTTTGCCTACGTTCTTCTCCCCGTATTGGATAGAATTGAACATAGCGCCTACATAAAGATAAATTTTCTTCAATCGTGAACTCCGTAGGATTAATGAATGGTTGGGCCATTATGTTGAAGATGGTGTTGGAGAGAGTTTAAAGGTATTTGTGTTCCATATAGGGTAAAAGGATACAATCCTTATATAGAGTTTAGAGTTCCAACGACTATATTTTGTTTGGGCAACTGTATAATCGGTAGTCTCATGAATTATTTACACTTCCGATTATACAGTTGCCCCAAATTTATTTATTTTTTGCAGAAATGTCATTTTTTTCGAATTTGGGAACTAGAATAATCGGTAGTTAATAACCTACCGATTATACAGTTGCCCCAAATTTTGTTTTTGCAGAAATGTCATTTTTTTCGAATTTGGGAACTAGAATAATCGGTAGTTAATATGATTTCCGATTATAAAGTTGCCCCAAATTTCTTCCTTGGCGAAATCACTAATTTTGGGAATTTAGGAGCTACTATAATCGGTAGTCTAGTGAGGTTCTTTTTCCTACCGATTGTTATAGAAGCCAGATGCGCGTTAGGCACAAAATCGATAATAATCGGTAGTATAATATAGTTACTAATCTTCCGGTTGTTGTATAATAATCAGGCACTAAATATCATCCGATTATGTAAGGGCATTAACGTATTCTCCGCGTTTTTGGACATCCCTTAACGGTGTATATGGGTTGGGAATAAAAAAGTCGCCCCTAATTCGTTTGGGGTCGCCCTAAAAGTGCCTGGATAGATAGGCCTAAAAAAACGAAAAGAGAAGGGGGTAAGTCTGACTTGGGACGAGTCAGACCCTAATCAGACGGGAATGTATCTAGGGCAATATAGAAGTAGACTTGGTTTTTGTCGAAACAACAAAAAAAAATAATCATCGCTGAGTAGTGAGCAGAGAGACTCTCCTCACTCCCTCCATTGTCGTGCATCTCATCCTCATTTGAAGGCAGGCAGGCAGCCAAACCAGTAAGAAGATTGATCCTTTTCTTTTGACTTATGAATAATAAATAGATACTATTGATTTGATTAGGGTTTGTTTCTTTTGTTCGGATTTCACCATTTGATTTCATCACAGCCGAGCTTCATTATAATTTCTTAGGGGTGGGTTGGTTTCAAATTTTCTTATTTCTTTGGTGAATTAGGTCTTTGTTTGAATTTTCAATTTTCGTATTTGTTTTTGAAAATTAGGGCTTTTTTTTATAATATCATGCTTGAAATTTATGGCTGGTGATCTTCTATTAATGTTAGATGCTGTCATTGCTTGTTGTTAGGGTAGAAAAAAGATCAGATGGCACTAATTAGTGTCGCAAAAATGCTGTCCCGGAGGTGGTTCTCCAGAGGCACTAGAGGCGTTACCAATACTGGAGGCGTTAGCAAACATGTAAACAATGTTATTATTGTGATATAGAATAAGAGGTGAAGAAGATACAAAGTAAAGGGAGAAAAGAAGAGAGATTTCTTATTCATGGTTATAATAGACAAACATTAGAGCCTCTATATATAGGGCTAGACACAAGGGCATCCCAGTAATAAACGGGATTTGCCCTAGATATTCTTAACATAATTACACGTTTATAACACTCCCCCTGATGACATTGTGTCTAAGCTATTTACCTCGTTAAAACCTTGTCAGGAAATTCCAAAAGGACAAAACCTGATCGAAGGGAAAAGAGTACAATTGAGAAAACTTAGAAAAAATTTGGACACGCAAATGTTGCCTCATTAAAACCTTGACAAGGAAAACCCAATGGGAAAAACCTTGATGAAGGAAAAAGAGTACAACGTGATAATCCAGTAAAATACCTTCTAATTTGATACTCCCCCGATAAGTACTTTAGTTAAATCTTGGCTTGCAAATCTTCGAGTCGAGCCAATTTCGGTAAACGAATTTCTTGAATGCTGGAGATAGCAATGCTTTCGTGAGAAATTTCCAAGTTGATGAAGTCTTCTTTTGTGTTAGTCTTCTAATGGTAGTGTTCTCGAGTCTTCACGCTTCTTTAAGTACATTGAGGACTTGCTTCTTGGATTCCTAGCTTCTCGTAAATGATTTGCAAAAGTAGTTGATGTAGTTTCTTCAACAAAGTGCCAAGATATGAATACCATATCATATGTGAACAAAAATCGTATTTGTGAGAAGGAAATCCAAATTATTAGGAGATGACTAAGTTGATATGGTTTAATCAAATGTGGGCATCCACTAAACAACCAAATTGATACAACTCCCCCTTGGATAACCATCATGTTGAATTAAATTGCCTCACTAAAACCTTGCCAGTAAAACCCGATGGGAAAAAATTGGGCGAAGGAAAAAGAGCATAAATATCAACATTTTGAAAGAAAATTAAACGTCAATGAGATGTTGCCTCATTAAAACCTTGTCAAGGAAAACCCAGTGGGACAAAACCTTAAACAAAGGGAAAATAATACAACTTTTGACGTAAATATGGATGCTAACTCAACTACATGAGTTTTTCAAAAAAAATAAGCATCAAAATAATAACTCTAGTCTATCTTAAAGATGAGTTTACGCTAGCATAATTCTAACTCCATATTTAAGAAAGGAAAGAAAATAGAATTTATGCTGCTAAAACGTGGATTTTTGTGTTTTTAAGGACCCTTCAAGAGACCTATAAAGTTAATATTTTCAACTGATTAATCTGGATTTTTGGTTTTGTACCAAATTTCTAAAAACACTTAAAGGATTGTTAAACCTGATAATTGAGTCAAGTGGCTGCCTGAATATAATTTGAATCCTCCAAAGAATACAAATTTAAATATGTTCTCCAAGAAAATCACTTGTGTGAATGCAATACGAGTCCTTCAAGACTACCACGCAAAATGCATCATATAGGAAGAACGATATATTATTGAACCAATCCTCGGGTTTGAAGTTATAACCCTCAATCGCTATTTAAAAGGACTTATTTCTCTTAATACGCAATATGACTACACCAACCTTTAATTAATAGGCTTGGCAATTTAAATTGTTATGTCTTGGATCCAAAATCACGTTAATCAAGAAATTAATCCAATCTAATTTGGAATATATGCCAACCAATCACATTGTCGACATTCCTCTGCAAAGGGGTTAACAACCACAATATTTATTATTTTAGTAGCTACTGTAATATTCAACAAAAAAAAATTTAGCTTACTACGAGCTCACACAATTCCCAAATGTATGCATACTTTGAAAATTTCAAAATTTATATCGGTACCAAAGACTCCGCGGCATTATAATCTCCTCGTTTTCATGTGAGAAGATATTATTATATTTGATAATGTGATTTTGGTACACTCAATTGGAGCACTACCTGTAGCCTTTTATAGAACGCAACTTATTTGCTAAATGTGACTGGATTTCCTCTTAAGAGGCAAAGCTTATATAAAAGCAAAATTAGAAAAATTTCACGCCAATTATATAATGACAGACTTAATCGATTTGAGTGATGGGAGAGAAATTATATAACTTTTAAGTTAATGAACACCAACCTCAGAGTGTATATGGTCTCCCCGGTTGTGGCGGAAATACTTTCATCTCATATACAAAAATAAGTTTCATAAAGTATTATCCGATTAATTCGAGACATATACTTATTATAAAATATATCTTTCGACATAAAAAAATGTAGTCTTAATAGACATACATATTTAACATCAACCATGTGTTACGTTTGGAACCAAAACTAATTGGTGTAAAAGCATATAAAATATGCGTACTCCCCAAAAAATAAAATGAGAATAAAACTATGGACACTTATGTTAGCAAAAGAAATTTATAGAAAGATCAATTAAGTCGCTCAAGGACTAATGATATTGGCTAACAAGCCGGGTGCGCACCCACTGACCTTTAGTGTCCTACCATATTCCAATTAGAAGTGGAACAGTCCAAAAAAAAAAATCGGAGATTATTAACAGGAAAAAATTAAAATTGCTCGATATCCCTCAAGAATGCAGCAATTTTTTAATCACTGGTATTTGTAAATATTACAAATAACGACAACCCTTTTGGGATTGAGAGAGAGAAAGTTTCTTTTTAAGAAGATAAAGAAACCGTGAATCGTTATATTTCTAGGAAAAACACCATGTTATGGTTGATAAATAGTTTCTTTAAATGGTTTATTATTAGATAAAACCGTGTATATTTGATCGTAAAAATTTGTTTCAAACGATCATCGCCAATCTTCTAGAATAGGCGAAAATCACACTATTATTGTCGAAATTTTGCCAGGCTATTTTCTCTCTTACAGAAACGAGGGAGAAAATTAACAAAAACTGGTTTATGACAAAATAAAAATATAGTGCTCTTTTAGTCATCGTAAAGGAAAAATCCATTGGATGATTTATTGAATATAAATAAAAATCACATATGAATCACATGATCATTGCTCAATGAACAAAGATACCAATATTAATTGGCCGGAGGTTTCTCAACCATGCATATGATTCATTACCGTAAAGGTAATCAAATTACGGTAACACCAATTTGGGTGATTACAGTTTCATTAAGGGAATAGAAACCGTATACTATCTTTCGATTGATTTTTATTTTATTTTTCTCTGATAACAAAAAGCGAGAAAAAGGGAAAACCAAAATTTTCGGGCGAAGTTGATCACACGCACTATGGCTGTCTTTTAAGGACCAAAAATGGATTTTAATTGCACCAAAATATACACTTAGAGAATAAAGAATAGTCATACCCGTAATCTCGGTAGTCGGTGCTATGAAGTAAGTAAAATCACCGCCGAAAAAGATGCCATGATGAGTAAAAAAAAAAATGGCATCATGGACGAATAATATGCAACCAGAGAAAAGAAAATAATTATTTAATCAAGAAACTTGTGAAACGATATAAGATGCCGGGAAACAAAGAAAAAACAATAAGTTTTACTTAATGATTCAAGTAATGCTTTGTATATGCATCTGTGCCTTCCGTCCCATCTGAATAAATATCTCTTACAATTTGGGATAGAAAAGCCCAATATCCAACTCCTCTGGAAGTCTACATAAAGACAAAATAAAGCATTAGAGTTGAAAACTCATGATCTATCGTATATATACATCGCATATATTCATGAACCAATCAAACGAATCAAACAGGGTAACAAAAACAAAAAGGTTTAGATATAGATATATCCTTCCAAATCGGAAATTGGATATGCGTCTTTTGAACCAGATTAACTCGGTGTAGAGAACGTCTTCGATGACGTATTGTGATATAGAATAAGAGGTGAAGAAGATACAAAGTAAAGGGAGAAAAGAAGAGAGATTTCTTATTCATGGTTACAATAGACAAACATTAGAGCCTCTATATATAGGGCTAGACACAAGGGCATCCCAGTAATAAACGGGATTTGCCCTAGATATTCTTAACATAATTACACGTTTATAACAGTTATTTCATTATTGGATTCTTTCATCTTTTAACAACTAGTCAAAACAGACCTTATTGTACGTGTTTACTGATCTTGTTAGAAGTGTGTGGCCTTTCAACTCAAAGCCAATTGGTTTTGAGTTGAAAGGCCACACACTTTTATCATGGTATCAGAGCTAGGCCCGTATGAGAGTGGAATGAGAAGTAGATCTAAAGGGTTGCCCGTCCACCCGTATAAAGGTCCACGTTGTAGTGGCTTAATCTCCTCCGCCTACACGTGGAGGGGGAGCATGTTGGAGAAACTATAAAATAGTCACACATTGCTAATTCCTTAACCTAGATCTTAATATATAAGGTGTGGAGCCACTCCACTCATTGCCAATTAGTTTTGAGTTGGAAGCCCACACACTTCTAACAAATCTATCAGATTACGGATGAAAATTTGCGAAGTATCTGTGCACGCGTTGAGCAAACCAACTCAGGGATGAATGTAGCTACTTTGTAAGCCCCTTCCTTCGATCCCCATCCTTAATTCCCAGGGATGGAATCGTATGGACAGTGTTCATTTTCGGTGTTGGTATTAACGCAGTTCAGCAGTTTCAAGAAATCTTAAAACAGAAAAATGCCATCAAAGATAAACGATCCCAGTTGTCAGCTCGTCGTACAGAGTTAGGATTGCCAGCTTTATCAGCATAAGATGTGAGCTTATTAAAGTTATCTCTTCATACTGTTTTTTTTTTTTGATCGGTCAATAGGAAAGGATTCATTGAAATAGAGGTACTTAGGGGTACCTCAACCCAACAAATACAACCGAAACAAAAAAGGAAACCGAGTTTGGAGTCGATCACCCAAAGAAAAGAACAAAGAACAAAACGTCAAGAGAGAAAAACAAGACAATAAACACCAAATGTCTCATATCCAACTCAACGCGGCCGATAGAAATACGAGTCCCATAAAGCTACCACCATGTTAGCCGTCAACCCAAACATTTTAGTGTGTGACTCCACCCAAAAAATAAGCTTGAATCTTAATATCTCGAATTAGACTTTCCAAGTTTCTCTTTTTGTGATTGAAGATTCTAGAATTCCTTTCTTTCCAAATGCACCACCATATTGCGACCGGTAAGTTGTTCCATATGCCATTAAGTCTTTCATCACCCCAATCATGTCTCCAATTTTTTTATAGTTGCGGAAATATTACTATCATAACTCCAACAGTTATCTCTTCATACTGTTATCTCTTCATACTGTTGGACCCGAGAATACTTAATTTGTCGGGCAAGAGCTTACTTTGAGAAGTTATGTGAGTTTAGTATTATTAGCTAGGTGACCTCCGACGATATAAGTTGCATATAATGTGGGATTATACATCTCCTAACTTTAACTTCTGTATCTATGACGCATGGTGTGCTCCTTTTAAACTATTAGTGCTCTCATCATCTATCTATATCTATGTATTAGTATGCGTTATTATTCTTAATTATTCTAAGTTAACTTGTGTTTTAATTTCTGAGAGTTGGGATGAAATCCTGTTGATGTGATGATATATCCATTATATTAAAAAAAAAAAAAAAAAAAAAAATCCAAAATCCATCTTCTGCAGGGAATGTTAGGCACCTTGAAGTTTGACCGCCGTTTGCTGTCACCTGAAATTGTAATTCCGCCTGCGTCATTGGGCTTTGGTGCAACGCTAAACCTTAAGTTAACCCGGATTTGGGGGGAATGGTTTATGCCAAAAGCTTCAAAAGGTTCTAAACTGTAAATGCAGAAGCTCAATAGATTTGGTTGTAAATATTGGACGTGTATATGCAGTGCCACAGCTGAGCAGTCACCACCACCAAGCGCAAGTCTTCAGCTGTGTCCGAGTCTTGTGTACTCATAGTTGTTGTAACTATCCTGTATTCTCGTCATTATTGTTCATCTTAGATTTTAGAATGGGGAATTTTTTCTCTAGCCCAATCTACTTTTGTTGTGTGTATCAAAAACCCACCATTAAGATTTAGCATATAATTAATCATAATATGAATAGATTACAAAAGTAACCTTTTATCTAATAAGAAAATTAATTCTATTTTGAAAAAAAAACGGTTGCGATAAATTTTAGTCCCTAAAATAATTGTTTGACCTCCCTAAAAATAGTAATTATAATAAATTCAAAACGCTTAAATTGCTCCTTTGACTTTTCCAAAAATAATTTATTTTACCTCTTTGTTTATCGAGTGTATATATCACATTCCTTGCGAATTCAAATAATTTATTTTACCTCTTTGCGAATTCGTACACATTCCTTAACGAGTGTATATATCACATTTTAATCTCTACCCTTGATTTAATTTAGGGAGTTATGTAACGAGGGTCGTGATTCTAAACATGAAGGGTAATGGGGCCATCCGTTAAATAATCAACCAATCAGAAGAAAATGTGAAATATACACTCGTTAAAGGAGTGTGAACAGATTTGCACTCTTGTTTATCTCCCCTAAAATAGAGGGATATAGTTATCATAAATATCCTAGAAAAGACTAGAGCAAATTTGGTTTTCCATAATAATATCATGCGAGATTTATGAAAATCTCTTTTTTTCAATATTTATAGTGACGTCATACGTGAAAATTTCACTTTTCCGGTGATTTTTTTGAGGTTTGTAATTTTCACATTGATGTTATAGGTGAAAATCACATTTTTCCTTTGAAAGTGAAAATTCATCGGTGAAAATCACATTTTTAAGGATTAGTCTAAATACCATATTTTCAATGAAAATTTCAGTTTTTACGAGTAATATTCATGTGAAAATTTCAGTTTTCACATGAAATAGACATGTGAATATTCCTGTTTTTCAGTTTGTGTTTTAAGTAGGAGCCAAGAAATAACTCTTAACTCTATAGTGGATCTGTGTTCCAATACGGGAGACAAATGGATAGTGACTGAAGTTCGAAAACAGAGAGTACCATAGAGAAACAACAACTAAGATATACAAGTTTTCGATGCCCCACTCAATATAAAGATTATCGAATCAAATACAGATTCCTTGATCACCTGTGTAAACATGGATGGAGATTAAGAAGAGCCGTGATCGAAGCTAATAAAGAATGATTAATTGGAGGATAAAAAAATTAATTAGGGGATATGTGCCGGCATGGTTTTCAATGAAAACCGGCATGGTCGATGGACTTAGGCATTGAAAACCATGCAAAGCATTTCTGAGAAAATATCCCAAATTAGCTTTTCTATCCCCAATTAATCATTCCTAATAAAACCAAGAGAAATCAGTACTTCCAACAACTTTTAATTAATAACAAAAAGAAAAAAGTTATGAAAGTCTGATGGATATTGACCCATAGGGACGTCAAAAACAAAACATACTATGAAGCAATTCTATAGCAAACGCATAAAGGTTGCTATCAACATCTTGTTCGCGGCTAAGATTATTAACAAGGTCCGACAATGGACTTTTTACTGTGAAAAAGAAAAGAACGAAATAGAAACCAGGGAACAGGGAGAAAGAAAAATAGAGGGCAGTAGAAGCGGAAAAATAAAACAGGGAGGAAAAAAAGGTGACGCAGTAAATATATGAAAGAGAAAGAGAAACTGCCACCCTAAAAATATGAACGCGTAATTGGGGATATGGAAACTAATTGGGGGATATAGCTAAATGACAAAATAGGGATCCAAATATCCTATTTGTTACCCCCTTATATAATTAAATTATTAATTCCTAATCTAACCCTCCCTAATCATAATTAGTTATTAATCTTGATCAGTAAAATATTAATGATTGGGGGATATAATTTGTGTATTTATGTTTATTTGAATTTGTGTGGGTTAGTTGAGAGTAGAATGAGGGAAAAAAATTTTGAGTAGAATTTTTTCTTTTTTGAAAATGGAAGATGATTGTGATGAGAGACTTGCAGTTGCTGAATCTTTAGCTCAATTACAACAACAATCATATCTTCAATCTTCGATTAATGATAACAACTCACAATTGTTGTATGATGAACCAACACCTTTGAATCATTATTTTCGTGACCATGAAATGTTTTGTGAAGAACCAACTCAAGAAAGTAAACATGTTCAGCATACAAGCAACCCCAACACACAGGTAATGCTTCAAAGAGGTCGAAAATTTGATTTTTTTTTTGAAACCGCCATTTCGTCAAGAAAAAAGGCTTAGTACCGAAGATGCTCGTTGTATGAATTCTACGTACGTATCATTTAACCTAGGCATTGTATTCATAGATATTTGTATCTTTGGGACAAAATATCCATCATTTGTTCAAGAACATACCTCAGGCAGTGGTATTCAAACCAAGATTGAATGTGGGGTACACATTTATACTTTTTACCTACCAGCGCATATTCTATGGAATATTCAAACCGACAGTGTTAGTACATGACATAGAATGCCGGTTTACGATACCGACATAGCAACTTAAATATCGAGGATGCCGGTATTACATGAAAAACATACAAAAGCTAATGATATTTTGAACTTATATACCGGCATTTGTTTCTTTTAACTTCGTATACCGGAACCTAATACCGGTATGAAAACTCAAATTCCTTGAATTCAAGTTTTAATACTGGCATGGAGAGTCGATTACCATTTATGTCGGTTCTTAATCCCGGCAGTTTACTTTACTTATCGACAATCTGTTTTGAACTAATCCAATTTTCTTTTCATTCATTCCTTAGATTGTGACATACAACGATCAACCAAACTCCAAACCGCTCCGGCCAGGGATACGTCGAATACTATAAAATGCCTCGGGTATGTTCCCAAACAATACTTTCACCTAGTTTTTACAATTTTATGTTGGGATTTGCTTGTAATCTCCATAATGTTGTCCTTATGTAGGGAATAAAAATATGAAAAGGAAGCAATTGCTTGGGCAAAAGCGACGGCTCTTAATAACATGTGTGTCTTGGTGAGGAATTCCCAACGTTCAGATGTTCGTTTTGAGATGGTTTGCGAGAGAAGTGGAAAATACAATGAGAAAAATAGCCATAAGAGAAAGGGTTATGTATATGAAAAGGAGACTAAGAGGTATACAAGAGCGATTACGAGGAAGGATGATCGCCCCTTTAAGCTTGTATTCAATCTAAGAGGTTCAAAAGAAGAAGAAAAAGAATGGGAATGTAAGGTGTGGTTTGGCCGTCACAACCACCCCGATCCAGAAAGATTTTGAATGTCACTCCCTAGTTGCGAAGCTAAAACCTCGATCAATTCTAGGATGTAAAGATGATGACCAAAGCATGTATCAAACCAAGAGTAATTCTCGGAACCTTCAAGAAAAAGGATAAGACCAACGTTTGTCACTCACTACAATTTATAGCGCACAAGCAACCATTAAAAAGGTTGGAATGGGGAAGGAGGAGTGTTATGCAAGAATTTGAGAAGATAGTTTTGGATCACAATTACACGCGTATCATTAAAAGAGGTCCGGACAACAAGCCGCTTCAAATATTCATTTCGCATCCTTTGCTTTCACATTTGGCTCATACGTGTTGTGATGTTCTTATGATGGACTGCACCTACAAGACAAACAAATACAACATACCGTTGTTCAACATCGTGGGGCAAACATCGGACAAGGTAATATTCACATTGGCTTGGTGTTTAATGGAAAACGAGAGGATTACAATTATCATTGGGCATTGCGGCAATTGAAATTATTTTCCTAGGAAAATCGTTTTAGAAGGTCATCATAACCGATCAATTTGACGCACTAATGAATGTCATATCCGAGCGTATATCCAGATGCACAAAATTTCCTATGTACATATCATATAGGTGAAAATGTGAAAAAATATTGTCATGCTTTGTTTGAACCCTATAAGGCTGATATTAAGAAGAGAATGGTTGCTCACCTAGAGGAAGATGGATGTTCGCAAAGAGAAACTATCACCCGAAGAAGAAGAAAATGAAAGAGGAAAGATTAAAGAGCGAGTCGACAAAGAACACGATGAAAATCATAAAAGGTGGTTGGAATTTCTAAAGGATTGGGAGAAAGTTTATTGGTCTCTTACCGAGGACATGTATGAAAAGAGATTGAACAAGTTTATTGCCAAATATAACGAAGTGTATCCAAGTGCCGTCTCATATTGTCGGGATAATTTGTTGGATAAGTTCAAGGAAAAATTTGTCTTGTGGCGTGGACAAATCGTTATAGACATTTACGGGAATGAAGCAACTAGTATAGCGGAGTCCTCTCATGGGAGATTTAAAGATCTCATCCAGTCCGTCCAGGGAAACGTGGTTACGGTCACCGAGGCAATGGAGCAACACTTTAAGGCCGATATCGATAGGATCAAGAAGGCTTTTGAGAAAAGCTCAATGGAAAGGATGACTCAATTTCTTCAACATACTAAGTTGCTCCAAGGAATAGATTTTAACGTCTCCCGTTGGGCAATAAAACATATGATGAGACAAATGCAATATGAGAAAATTTACGGAAATCCGGGTGATGTGTGTATTTGTCCCGACATGTCTTTCGACGTGAAGTGCATTGTATCAGGAATCAAGGTCATCTCTCCAAACGGGAAGTGCATTGTATCAGTTTCACCATGATACCTTTCGATGAAGCAATTGACGGTCACAGTATCTGGATTCACGTAATTTTCAACCAAAGAATCTGAGACCGAGGTTATTTACTAACGTTTGGATATCTTCATGCTCCAACGACAATTTCCACTCAGCTACGGCTTGGTTTCGGCAAACACGCACAGCCTTAGTATGATCCTACAAATATGAGATAATACGATTAAGAGATGATGTAAAAGATAAAACAATGCACATGCACAAAATAAAAAATGCTTACATAAGTTTGAAAGATAGTACAAGCCCAAGAGTGCTTGTATCCAAAGAGTACTTTCGGTTAGGAGCTTGACCCCAAATTTTACCATCATCGCGGTCGGTATCATGTCATCAAGGTGAGGAAGGTGACAACCTTTAACTTTTTGTTTGCCCTTGCTCTTGTCCTTGCCTTGTGTTGGTTGTTGACTAGTCCCACCAACTTCGCTTTGGCTTGCTAATTGACTTGGGGGAACCTCATCATCTTCCTCCTCACTTTCCACTTCATCATGCTCATCGTCCTCAAGTGTTCCAAGTACCTTCACGGATTGCAAGTGCACTACGTTCACCACCACTCTCTCCCAAATTGACCCTCTTGTTTGAAACCCCAAACGTTTCATGCGACCCGCGTCTTTTCCCCCGTGGAGGCGAGGGAGGCGAGAGTATCAAGACCGTCCTTCCTCCTTCTCTTAGTGAGAATAGGACCTTTATTTTTCTTCTTCTTTGGCTTTTGACCTATAACATAAGCAAACAAAACAAACATTAGAAAAGTCATGGCAGTTTAGGAACAGCATACCCCTTCCTAAACAAACCAATGCGGTAACATGGACTGGGCATAAGACCTTAAATATCAAGCATCATAGGTATCGTTGTCTGCATTTTAAACTAAATTATGTGCCGGTATTGAGCACCATTTCGTGATGTTCTGTATGTTTTAAGTGTACTACCGACATTTCCGAATTGAACTAACAGATCTTAGGTTTTAGATACAAGCATTCACGAAACCTAGATAGAATGTTGGGTACAAACAATTAAGTTCTGTGTGTTTTTAGTTGACTACCGTATGGTATTCAACCCTAATTGTATGCCTTGTGGTATAAAAATTCGGTTTCAGAATGCAAACCTGTATGGTATTCACCCAAATTCTATGCGGTACCTAAACCGGCTTGGTATTCAAACCAAGATCCAATGCCGGTACTCTCAGAATCTTGACATTTCGGCTATTGTTATGGTTCTAACCTAAACCCATGGCTACAAATCGATTAAAACAATCATAAATAAGTTCAAAATCACTACCTTCTCGAGAAGCCATGAGTGTTTGATCATCATCGAGGTTCTTCTGCTGCGTCCTCTTCTAGTTGTTGAGCAATGTTCTCGATTCTTTTGTTCATGTGTTTGTTGAGCAATGCGATTTGGTTCTCGGTTTTGCTTTCGATTTGGTTCTTGGAGGCATGGTTATGTTAGGTTAATCGACAAAGAAATTTTTGATTCAACGATTAATCGTCATGAAGAATGAACGATGAGGAAGAAGATGAAGAAAAAAATAAAATTTTCAAAACCTAACCCTATGCCTACAAATTGGAATTGGGGGATATATGATTTTGTTATTTGATTTTTATGTTTTAAGGAAAGGGCATTACGTCTTTTCATAATGATTTTTAATTAAGGAAAGGGTGTTTGGTATTTTCGCACTCAAAAAAACACCCCTTAATAGCCACCTTTGGTTGGGTGAAGTAATTCATATCCCCCAGTTAGTTTCCATATCCCCCAATTACGCGTTCAAAAATATGCCCACAAAAAACGCCCATTACTAAAAGACTGATTATTAATGGAATTATATTTATTTATTTTTTGTTAGTAAAATATGACGGATAAAGGTTAATTTAGTCCATTTAAAAACTAAAAATTCAGATTCAATTTAAAACTATTATTCTTAGCCGTAGATTATGTTTTTGTTTTTTTGATTAGATATATATACCATTTTAATGATGAGTTTTTGGAAGAGAGAGGTACCGAACTTGGGTTCCTCAGAAATTTCCACATTTTAGAATTGTGAGACTCTACATAAACCAATTCTAAAATCTAAGCTAAAGGATAGTTACAACTTCTTAAAACAACTATGAGTACACAAGACTCATAATGACTGGGATCACTGCATTCACGAACGAATTAGACATAAAAAGCGCAATTAGCGAAAGCAACAGTTAGCATTCCAACATGCAACTGAGCACGTTTTCATTCTAGACCCCAATTAATGGAAGAATTATCAACAACAGTCAGGGCACTGCTAACTAAGCTGTGAATTAGTTCCTAGAGTTCACCAAATTATCAACAACAGTCATTAATTATTTTCAGCTAAATACAACCAAATCGGCAAGACCTGTAACCAGCTGATTCACGTGTAAACAATTTTAATTAACAGGTCCATTTATGTCACTAAGAGCAACTGCAGTGGGAGACTAAAACCAAAAACTAAAAACCAAAAAAATTTGAAAAAAATGGGTTTACTCCATGGTGCGACGCTACGGTGGGAAAACCAAATTTGGGGCGCAAACCTAAAGCCGCGCCCCAACTATTTTTGACCCAGTAACTTTAAATTCCACGTCCCATTGTAAGCAATCCTTAACTTTCGCCCCGACCAAAGACCAAACCAAAGACTAAATATAGTTTGGTTTTAGTATGGCATTTGGTCTTTAGTCCGTTCGATAGTGTTTGGTTTCTCGAGCAAATTTTTAGTTATACTCGTGGACTGTGGTTGCTCTAACAATGGGTTAACTTCCAAGGCAGCTGTGATACAGGGTATAGAGAAAGGACGACATAAACACAGACCATTTCATCTGTCTAGTGACTTTCCTTACCAATGGAAAGATTTGTCGAAGGACAAGGTCAAAGAAACAGAGGCAGTGAGCTCAAACATTACTGCAAATAAGGTTTGCAGCCCGGTAAAGAATCAAGAAGCTCCAACAAAAAGCCCAATCAAGACGACTACAATATCAACAAGTGAAGATGGAAATTGGAAGGCTGCTTCGGACAGAAAGTCTCCTGTTAAGAATGCTGCAATTGATAAGAAAGGAACAATCAAGGCTAAGGGCAGTGACCCTTGTATCAAAGTGTCTAACACTTTCAAAGTGTTGGACAATGAAAATCAGCATTCTTTTCTTGATCAAGATAGAGTTGTAATTGAAGAGTGTGACGAAGACAATACAGAATTCTATGAAGTGGAATCTGACAAATACGCTCACTTTTTGGCTTATGAAGACAAAAATAAGAAAACTGAAAAAGAGCGCTCAAGGCTCAAATGGAATGGCGAAATTCCGAATGAGAATTTGGGAAGAGGACAACGATCCGCAGCTAGGAAGCTAAAGTGATTTGATAGTGTTTTAGCACTTGTTTGTTTTGTTGCAGGATCTTTATTTGTAGTTGCTTAGTTAGGAGTTGGCTTTTGCCACTCTTTTAGTCTGTGTTTTTCCTTGTGGTGCTGGCATCTGCCGCCACCTTTTGTCTCGCTTAGGTGCTCCTCCCTGTATTCTTTTTTCTGTTTTAATGTATTTTCAACCTTTCCTACTCAAAAAAAAAAAAAAAAAAAAAACAGGTCCATTTATATTTAATGGTAAATATAACTATAGGTTTATAATCCTAAACCACACAAAACAGGCCATAAAGTTAAAAGATCAATGCCCACGTAACAAGCAATATATCCAAGAGGATCTTCACAGTATTCTCAAGTGTTTTGTCCGCTTTGTTTAACTTATAGAAGTTAGCCTTGAAGCTACTTTGCACTTTCAGTTGACTGCTGGCCCAAGTGCTGCAATACAGAAAGAGGAACATCATTACTTAAACATGATAATAACTACTTTACGCGGAAACGAATTCAACTCCCCAGGAATGGAAAAGGATGATAACTTGCCTCCATACTTGTCCTTCAACTGTTGTCCATATACAAACTCCCCAAGTAGGAAAGCAATTGTTGCGGCTGCTGCACATGGATAATAAGGATCTCTGAGCATATCGCGTGACATGCGTTTTGGTTCTTCATGAAGCTGAAGAAGACAACAGAGTTGCAAGTTGATGAATAACAATTACAGAAAAAAGATGTGATGAAAGGAGAGGTGGAGGAAGAAGAAGAAGAAGACCTTGAAATGTTCACAATCATGAAGGACTTTCTGAACCGATGCTTTACACTCATTTCCCGCTTTAAACACTTGTATGGCGTCCTCTATCTTCTTTGGACAACTCCACTTATGGAGGTCAGCCGTGGCTTTGGACAATTCGTCCTTGGTGAACACAATCAACAAGTAATTAATATGATGAGCTTACAGTACAGCCATCTTGAAAAATAATATTTAGCTAGGGTTTCAAGAAATTAATTACATAGTGGGCATCAAATTTCTGTGCGCACTTCTTGAGACGCTGGTTGATTGTAAGGTATCTCAATCCGTAGGCCACCGTCTTAAATACACGACTCATCTTTTCCACTGTTTCTCTTCTCGATCGGTCTTCGGTAAAACAACAAAAAGAAAATTTATACTCGCGCGTATATCAAAAATAGGTTTAGACTTTACATCTAACCCCCACAAAAATTGTTTCAAAACAAATTAACAACCGATTAAGAAAAGAAATAACTTTCCATACTTGGTTTACCAAGCCCAGAGAGAGATGGTGGTTATATGGTAGATGGGAATATCTTGTTTCCTAGTTGAGAAAGATGGATGCGTTCGTTTCCAACAAGTATGGCAAAAAAAAAGTTATGGCATGCCAAGTGTTGGAACAATTGGATCGCTCTGATACCAATTGTTGCGCCAAAACATGTGGAAGGCGTTAAGTTTGCACTGCTACAACGGTACTCCAATATTGTCAATCACACAATCACACACACAAGAAGAAGAAGTATTTAACGAGGTTGAATCCTCGGGAAGGAATAAGCAATTTTATATATCACCGTATAGGTTGGAATATTTAAAGCTAGCTAGGCAGAGAAGAAGAGAACTCTTTTTAGTTCTGGTGTGTTTTCTCTAGTTCTCTCTATGGCTATATATAGATATTAATAGGACTAACAAATTTCTTAACAAGGATTACTTTCCTACAAGTATAGGGTTTCCTAACTTCAACTCTAAGAGACAAACCTCTTAAGTTGCTATACTTAAGAAACTAGTAATTGGTTTCCTAAACCAATAGAGTTTCCTAATCTAGTCCTTGACCATCCTACCAACACCAAGTACGGTAAAATCTAGTATAAAGCTTAGCTTTTTCGATGTACAACATCATACAAAAAAACTTCCTGTACGGTAAAGGACTAGATTAGAAACTGGTCCATCTTAAATTTTCAAATTTTTGATTCAAAGGTTTTGACAGAAACTTGCTATCCGACCAAGGATAAGTTTTCAGAATAGTTAAGAACACGAAATTGGGGGATATAAAATGGAATTGGGGGATATTGATTACTTCTCCCAACCCATGGTATCTATGCATAAGTGACTTTTTGGGTAAGGAAAATACTAAAATACCCCTTCCTCAAAATAAAAATTAAAAAAACTTAAAATCAAAAACAAAATCATATCCCCATTTCCATCTCCACTTTATTAATCACTTTCGTGGTTAGAACTTTGAAACCCAAATATTCCCCATTCCCTTTCAAATTCTAAACTCTCCCACACTCTTTCAAATCCTCTTCTCCTTCTCTCACGGCCTCACTTTGGAAACGATTTTTTTTTTTTTTTTTAATTCTAAGTGATGAAGACCATGTTTTTAATTGATGAAGACCATGCCTGTAAACCAGTCGCCGTGATGGTTGGTAACTAACATCAATGTCAGAACTGGGCACCGATGCTCAATAGAAATTTATCACTGCCGTAGTCAAGTAAAAAAATTGAAGTTTCCTCGATACTTTTCATCATGTGCCTAAGATAGAAATTTAAGCAACAAACTATGCCGAAACGGAAGCCGTGATCTATAGAATTAACTACTTGTGTCGAAGTGGATCATTAAAACCGTAAAAACTCAAACGAATATTTTTTACATCACGAAGTGATGAAGACCATGCCTGACCAGGAAAAGAACCACTCGAAATGGTGCTCGATGCTCGATAGAAATCTATCAATGCCGGAGTCAAGTGAAAAAATTGAAGTTTCCGGATACTTTTCATCATGTTCCAAGATAGAAATTTAAGCAAAACCATGCCGGAAGTAGTTCCAGATGCTCGAAAATCGATAATCAGGCCGGAAAGACCGATTAAAACTCCGCGAAAATAAGTTTAGAAGATCAAAACCAAAAAATCGTGGCTACGCCCCGAAATTTCCCGATAGTGGCAAACAATTTATGAAAAATTCCAACAAATGTCATGATGGTTTTTGTTGAATACCATGCCTTTAATTAAGATTTTTCAGCTGCAACAATGGTGGATTCAAAGAAAAAATCAAATTTTCAACCTCTTAGCAACAATTCTCTTCACAATCATCCTCCGATCACTTCCACCAAAAAAATTTCCCTCTCAAATTTTTTTTCCATCTTTCTACTCTCATCTTATTCACCTAAATACAAATACACACTAATCATTTAACAAAATCTTAAGATTTTTACTAATTATTATTAATCACTAATCCTGATTAGTGATAGGTATATTAGGATTTTAAAAAAATACTTAGAGGGGTGACCTTAATTGATATCCGACTTTTTTATCCTTTTCTTATATCCCCAATTGGTTTTTTTATCCCCCAATTGTGGGTTCATAGTTAAAGCTCATAGTGGCACTTTCCCCTGCTCAAAATGTCATTTCCGACCACCAAACCGGAACACAAAGTATATCTATCTGACTATGTTTTTTTTTACTCACCCCCTTTTCGTTTTAGAATTTATTTTCAATTTGACAATCCGAATTTCCGAGAAACCTAATAACAAAAATTGATCCGACGTTTAGTTTTGAATCCAAAGAATAGGAAAAAATGAGTTTAAGTGATAGGACCTTGATTATTATCAATCGGTTATGCTTTATTTGTTGTTTTGTTGTGAATTACGTATTTTATAGATGTTTGTTTTGAGCTTTATAGATGTTTTTGAGTCATTTGAGCAAAAAAAAAAGAAGAACTAGGCGCAAAAGGCTGCTCCAGAGTCATTCCACCTTTAACTAGAATATTAACAGATATGGGAACACTGGGATATGAATTACTTCCCCAACCCATGTGTGTGCTAAGGGGTGACCATTGGTTAAAATACTAAAATACCCTTCATACAAAATAAAAATCAAAACTTAAAATCAAAAAACAAAATCATATCCCCATTTCCATCTCCACTTATTAATCTTATTTAGTGGAGCTGAAACCCAAATATTTCCATTCCCTTTCAAATTCTAAACTCTCCCCACTCTATATCAAATCCTCTTTCTCCTCACTTTGAAACCAATTTTTTATTCTATGATGAAGATCATGTGAAAAGTGATGAAGATCAAGTAGGTGATGATGACCATGTCGAATTGATGAAGACCATGCTTGTATCATGATACCGCATAGTCTTCATATCAACTCCACCATGCCTAAGACCGGACCGATTAATACCGAAAAAATTCAAACGGAAGTGATGAAGACCATGCCGGAATTGATTTAAGACCATATGTCTAACATGATACCTAGATGCTCTCGAGAATTTCCTATCAATGCCTAGTCAAGTGAAAAAAATCAACATTCGATACTTTTCACCCTCGTTGACATAGAAATTTAAGAAATAATTATGCTGAAACATGAACAAGATGCTTTAATCCATGATTACCATGCCTATGACACTGCCTCCTGATAGTGGCAAACAATTTATGAACATTTCCAACAATTCGCGCATGGGTTTTTGGTTGAATAACCATGCCGGGCACAAGTTTTTCAGTCACAACAATGGTGGATTCAAAGAAAAAATCAATTTTTTAACCTCTTATTAGCATGTGTAATTCTCTCATCACAATCATCTTCCATTTTCAAAAAAATTTCCACTAAAATTTTTCTCTCCTTCTACTCCTCACTCACACAAATTGTAAATAAAACACGCACTAATCTATCCCCCAAATACTTAAGTTTTTTACTAATTATTATTAACCACTAAACATGATTAGTGAGGGTATATTAGGATTTTAAAAAAAATACTTAGATAAGGGGTGACCCAGCTTTGCTATTTGGATCCCTATTTTGTCTTGTAGCTATATCCCCCAATTAATTCCCATATCCCCCAATTAATCATTCTTTAACTAAGCGGTATGAGTGAATGCATACAATTTTTGATAGATGTATACATTATTAGGAATTATGGATGTCAAATTGAATTGCACTAAACCGTTTTTTTTTTTTTTTTTTTTTTGAAGCATTACCCGATTATTATTATTATTATTATTATTGGATAAATATTATTACATGAAACTAGTTGGAAGCCTAACAAGCTAAGCTCCAACGACATACTACTATATTAATTGAACAGGTTGTTGTGCTAACCTACCAGCGAGCCTCATGGGTAACCTACATTATTATTATTAATATTATTATTATTATTATAATTATTATTATGAAAGACGACTATACACCGTCGGCAACGTCGACATTGGAGGTGGGCAACCGAGCGACAAGCTGGGTGCCAACACCTTTTTGAATAACAATGCCTAGCCTATGAAAAAGAGAATCGCCAATCTTAGAGTTGACATCATGACTAACAAGGCAGTTCCTCAATCGTTTTCAAAAATGCTATAGTATCTTCACCTAACTCTCCCAAGGTAGTGAAAGCTAGTACCCAAACCGTATCCATTGGCAAAGCAGCATTTATCAAGATATTTAGTGCGCTTGCGTGATATTGCAGCGGAAATATCATGCCCCGACGTAAAGGTGCGAGTGCTGGCACTTGTAAAGGTGACACTTCAGACATCAGCAAACGTCTTTCCGTTCTCCCAATTGTCAGAGACTGTAATGTTCTGCTGGCTTTAACTCCTACTGAGTTGCTGAGGAGATACCTAAAGATGCTTCCTTCCGAGCAGTACACCGGATTTGGTAGCATATATTCGCCTCAAGACATCTCTAGCTAGATCATGTCGAAATTTGGATCCCACGCCCTTAGCACAAGGAAGCCATGATCGCCGAAAATGTCCATCGGCCATGCCTTAGTACAATGAGTATCAAGATTTGGAAAAAGGGGTAATACCAAGTGCGGATTGAGGACTAAGACGGAATGTCTAGGGTCCCACGCCCTGGGTTGAGCCCGCCTCGATTGGGATGGCTTTGAGAAAATCCATTGCATGCGTTAACTGTTGTTGCCAAAGAAATAAGTCACGCCGATAGGAGTAGTCTGTGTTGTCCTGTCCTAAGAACACCAAAGTATTTAACCGCTGGTCTTCATGAACTTAGGGGGCTGCGCTTTGATGTTAAAATTGATTGAGATATTCCACAGCCCGTGTGTATGACTCCAAAGCCGATTGTGTAGTCGCTACTGATTCTGTAAGCGATGAGCCGGATAAAATAGAGTTTTGTAGGACCGAGTTTGCGCACGGAGGCAATATAACAAAGATTCTGCTCAGTGTCCGACATGGTAAGTATACCGAGCCCTCCTTCTTTGATTGGCGTGGTAGGCCATGCGTCGTTGCACCACCAAAACCGCACCGTCTCCAACCACTAACTTACGCAAGTAGTGTATAAGATGTCAGCCAAACCCCGCAAAGAAGTACTGACAAATGGGCTCGCGGATTAGTGGTGCAAAGAAAGTATAACTTGAGACACCACTACAACTTCGCAAAAGCAACCGCACCGGTGGGTCTTCCAGCTTTTGGATACAAGTCATGTTTGTGTTTGGCTACTCTATCACGCACCGGTATTGTCACAAGATTGAATGTCGAGGCTAACAGCCCTCCCAGCAGCTCACTCCACCAGATTGCTTTCCTATGTGTGTCAAAAACGCAGTCATGTTTCTCGTCTAGGGATCAAAGGGTCAAGATTTGCTTTGGAAATATTCAGTACAAGCCTCGGTCCTTCCACTTGCAAGATCTTCAATGCCCTTGAAACCTCAAGAGTATCCCTGAATGGTCCACATCTAGGTACTGTGCATGGAAGTCGAGCAACGAGATGCACCGATTTCGCCACCGGGTCGCAAGACTAGGGCGAATAAGAGAGGGCCCAAGGGGTCTCCCCTGGGACGCCCTTCCTAACAGCACGAGATACTATCATTGTAGTATAACCTAGCAGGTGTTGAGTAGCAGAATTCTACCCATCATTGTAGTATACTATTATTATTATTATTATGTTTCTTTTGCAGGCCCTAAAAAGGGCATTTTCCAGGGATCGAGTCATATGGTCATGGATTCGGTGTTGGTAGGTAGTTCAGCAGTTTCAAGAAATCTTAAAAAGGAGAAATGCTAAACAATCCCAGTTGTCAGCTCGTCGTACAGAAAAGCAAGAGTTAGGATTGCCAGCTTTATCAGCATAAGATGTGAGCGCTAAGTCACCTCTTCATACTTTTGTACCCGAGACTACTTAATTTGTCGGGCATGAGCTTACTTTAAGTTACGTGAGTTTACAATTATTAGCCAGGTGAAGTATTCGCCGGAACCTCTGACGATATAAGTTGCCATCTCCCAACTTCAACTTCTGTATCTTTTGTACGCATAGAAGTAGAGGTGTTGAAGAATAAACCAAGATATCATAAAGAAGACAGAAGGGATCAACAAGAGTTGTTGATACAGTAGTATGGATCAACTATGAGAGTTGACATGAAGTGGATGGATCAACAAGTATTGTTGACGCATGGTACGGTATTTAGAAGTTTACTTGAGTTGCAAGTATTATCTGGTTTTAAGAGTTTGTTTACGTGAGAATTGTCTTAGAAGTTTCTTTGTTAGAGTTTGATTATGTTAGAAAGTCTTTTTGTTGAGAGTCAAGTTTGTTAATCATATAAATAGTCAGTTGAGCCATGAGTCGAAATATATCAATTGAAGAGAGTTTGTTTTGAGTTTAGTCCTGTTTTGTTTCAAGTCTTTGATATCAGATTTTCTACAAGAGGTATTTGCTATTTCCTCTCCTCTTAGCTTTTTTCATGACAGTCATGTTTGGAGTAGAGGTATTTGTTGACTGGGGATTGGGTGGTGTTGGCTGGGATGGGATGTTTGTTACTAGCTAGGCTCATGTTTTTCTTGTGCCATGAGAAACCTTGTTGCATAGTCTTCCAATGAAACACCACGGCATGGAGCAGAACAACTGAAATATTACTTTATTTGAGGCAGTTAGCATTGAAGAAGATTTAATTTGAATACTTTTTTATGCTTAATGTAATTGATGATAAGGTTAAAGTTAATATGAATTTTTTTTCTTCTCATATTTGTGTGTTCTAGACTTGCCACTTCAGAGGTACATTATGTGTTTGGTAGTTGATGTCTGGCTTAGGATTAGATGGGGTACGAACAAAAGAAAGAAGTCTGTGAGAACGGTATATTTGCAAGGGGGTCACATAATATTATTTGCAGGATGCAAATTGGATATGTGTGCAGAGTCATGGTACCAATCTAGCTCAGGTTCAACCAAGCTGGAGAACAAAAATGTCCAATAGTCACCAAGCAAGACTAGTAATGGAAGTTTTGTGTTTGGTTCCCTAACTTGGAGCAAAGGTAGATAGAATCTAAGGCTAACCCCTATGGGCTAGATTGAACTGCTAGATTGGCCAAAAAGTGTTGCAAATCATGAAAAAAGTGTGGGAAATTTTTTTAACACTGATAGTTGATAGTTTTCTCTCCTAGCAAGTGCTCGCAGTCCAACTATCAGCTAGTTTCAAAAGATGAACCGTTCGGCGTTCAAAAAGTAACCAAAACGCCGAACTATTCAACGTTATAGAGTTTTTTTCTCATAGAGAGAGAGGAAAAGGTGGAGAGAGAAGGAAAAGAGGGAAAGAGAAAGACTAAAAGCAGGAGAGAGAAGGAAATGCCGAACCGTTCAACGCTCAAAAAGTAACCAAAAGCATTAAAACCATTGGCCGTTTCCTGCAGGGATTCACCATCCCATAGGACTTAGGAGGTTGCTCATGCTGACGTGGATGGCCAATCTAGCAGCTAGATATCTAGCTCATAGGGGTTAGCCTAAATGCTTATAAAAAATAAATAAAAAGGTAGATAGAATGTAAATGTAATTTTAGTTTGGCAAATACATCATTGCTCCAAGTAGAAATTGACGTTTAGTCCCAAAATTAGTGGGCTTTGGACACTCTAGTCCTACACTCTCAAGCCTAGTACTAGGAGATCCAAATTTACAAAATCCGGTACGGGTTAGTCCTTTTAGGAACGATTCAGTCCAAAATGGTTTTTTCTGATGACAAAAATACCCATATCAATAGGTACGAGAGTAAGTTTTTCTTCATTTCCATTTTCCAAAGAATCGAAACAGCTCCCAAAAGAAAAAAAATTCCTGAAACCTAATCTTCTCCACTCCATGACGTTTGAATGAAAATGTCTTCAAACATAATTCTGGGAATTAAACAAGCACATTCTCAATTCGATTTTACTTAAAAATCTAAATCATCATCATCAGAGTATTTCCTTGAAGATTAAATTGAGGGGAAAGGTTTATGAGATGAAAATTATTTCGAAGATTTTATCAATCAAAGCGACATAAAAGATAAGTTAAGTCTGTTCTTATTATTTAATTTGATGAAAATGTTAATTTATCGATTTCGAAATTGATTTCAGAAAAATATTGCGGTTTCAGAGACCTAATTACTTTGATTTCAGTTTGAATTTCATATCTGATTTATCATTAGAGTTTAGATTTATAATCATCTCATTTTAATAGTTGTTTTGGGATAAAAAGTTTGATAAATTTTGGCAACAATTTCACAGGAAATGTTTGTTTTCCACTTTTTCTGCTTTTAGATTTCATTAATCTTATTTTGTTTATGTCTTTCGGATTTTCATGTGCTTATATCCTTTTATGATCTTTCATCAATTGTTGCTTGTCTGATTAGCATTTGTTGCGAAAACTTCCGTCGACTTGTCGTCGTAGGAATTGAGTTAGAAGGAAACTATAAGAATCAAATAAAAGAATATCTGACATAAGATGTATCTAAGATGAGTGTTTACACTTGATTGTTCATTTTCTCTTTTCTCAATAGTTAAACACTTAATATTAGGTTTGTAATGCATTCATATCCGTGTATAGTTTCTTATCATCAGATTCATTTCTCTGTATATATATCTCAAAGTTTTGACCTCCACTGTAAGTTAATTTTACTCGTAATTCGAATGGACTAAAGCAACAAACACAGTTTACAATGATTTTCTTTACCAGGATAGAAGCAAAAGGGATAACCAAATCAAACAGAAAGAGTAAAAATGTCTTCTAGTCATCCATTCAGAAGGGTATGCCTCATAAGTTCTATCATGGATGTGTTGGTATTTTCAAACTTTACCGCACGTACTACTCTTAAATGACATAAAGGGACCAAACTCCGATCAGGTTGAGTGATTTAGAAGCCGCAAATGGAGTTGCGATAGTGGGATAGAGCACACATGTTTCATCGTCTCCTTGGTGGCACTTGCCAAAGAGCTCAGTGATGTATCATTTTGTTTTATGGCGTTTCTTCTCGCAACACGGACATGGTAATTATATATGGTTTTATTTGTTAACAGTCTTTAAACCTCTATAAACATATTTTCCAAAATAGAGGTGCTTTTCTCCACGGAGGTGAATATGAGCGCTGCCAACCTGCCATACTTCTAATGACAGCAGAGTTCAAGCAGAATCTTGCTACTGTTGGTCTCATCTAGTCATCTCTTTTCTGGATATTTACTCACCGAGGTATTACTTGGATATTTAAATTGGTATTGACCGACAAGATAAATAACATTTAGTCTCAATTGCTTATGTATGAAATGCGCAACTTCTACTTCAAGTTTTTTCCACATGGGAATGATATATATCCAATTGTACAGGGGAGTAGTTTTTTTATGCAAGCATTGGACCCCCAATATGCCATTTTAGTTTTTTTTTTATGTTTACGTTTTAGGACCTACAAATAAAAAAATGCACTTGTACTTTCCTTGTAGAGACTTGAACTACACTCTTCTTATAGTTGCATCTGGACATAATGAGCCCCTATATAATCCTAAAGAATGATTCTAGAAAGAAGTCAATTTATAGTTGACACAATAGAGTTGTGAAGCCAGATTCGTGCACGTGGGGAGAATTTCACCTCGCTTCCAAAGCCTATTTATATGGATTTTCATGAAGAACCTCCTTATTTTTTGTCTTGATTTTTAATGTGTACATAATTGTACACATGTTGATTTTTCGTGTGTACATAGTTGTACTCCTTATAATCATTCCATCCTATTTTCATTATGATTAAACATTTTATTATGCCGGTTAGATGTATCCTAAATGCAGATTTGGTCGGTGGCTATTACGTACATAGCTCATAATGTTTAGTTGTTGTAATTGTTAAGTGAACAATGCTTAATAATTTTTGGGGTGTGTACATATTGGTGCACAATGTAAATCTCATGCAATAGGTTTGTTCATAGGTGTTTGTAGGGGTGTACATATTGATGCACTAGTATATTTTTAATGAAGAATAGGTATGCGTGTGGATATGAATAATTGACTTTATAAATGTTTTGGGGTGTACATATTGGTGCACCTCTGTAATTCTAATTCCCATGAAAAAGTAGGTTTGTGTCTGATTAATCGTTTTTTATGCATTTTTTAGGGTGTAAATATTGGTGCAATTATAAAATACAAGTTTGATGTGTACAAATATGTGTGTTGAGTGAAGGTCTCACGTAAAATCTGTTTTCAACTATTTTTTTGTTGAATTGTTAATGTGTACATAGTTGTACACATGTTGATTCTTAATGTACATAATTGTACACATGACTTTTTGTACACACTTATTTTTTGCTAGTTAATGTGTACATAATTGTACACCTATTGATCGTTATTGTGAACATAATTTCACACATGTTGATTTTAATGTACACATAGTTATATACCTGTATTGAGATATAGTATGTATGAGATTTGATTTTAATATATTAACTTCATTTCTATATACAATTCAATGCAGAATGATTGAGAATTAACAGGATGAGATTGGGAACAAGGTCATTGGATAATGAACGGAGAAGCAAATACTAGTAAGTTCTTTAACATATGGGTTACTAGCTCTATAACATTTGAGTAGAATCCGACTTTCAGATCTTTAGATATTGAATTGGTAATATGTACATAGTTGTACACATGTTGATTCAAATGTGTACATGATTGTACACATGTTGTCTTTAATGTGCACATTTGTACACCTATTAGTTGACGTGCACATAGTTGTACACTGATCATTAATGTGCACATAGTGGTACACTTTTAGTTGACGTGTACGATTGTACACCTATAAATTGTTAATGTGCACATAGTTCTACACATCTTGATGGTTAATATGCACATAATTGCACACTGCGATCATTAATGTACACATAATTATACACTGCTGATTTCTAATGAGTGGATATATCGATTCCTCGGATTGATATTTTGTTTTGTGAACAATTTTTCATTGGGTGCTTTACATTTATGATTTTTCATCATTGGTTGGTATTGGTTTTTATCTTCTTGTTTTCTTTGAAATGTTACCTCCAAAAGCTTGCATTCATATCCAAGAAGGTGGTTTTCTTGTGAGGAAAAGTGATGCAAATAAAAATAGTTGTTGATGCAAGGAAGATTCAGGCAGAAGTTTCTTTACCGGTAAATGAGATGGAACGATTTAGATATGGCACATGTGTTTGTTATGTCCTCATCTAAATGGTTCCACCATCAATTCATTGAGTAGTAACTAAGGTGTACATAATTGTACACATGTTGATTCTTAATGTGTACATAATTGTACACCTATTGTATGTGTTTCTCTGTTTATATGTGCTTGTTCTTTTACATGTGCCTTAGTTTTTGTTCGATTTTATCTATATTGTTGATAACTTGTGATTGTATTCTCTTTGTTTCAGATCCTTTTGTCAATGGGAGAAAGTCCTAGCCATTAATTTGAAGCTTGGCGCCAAAGTTTTGCGTTTCACCTCAGTTGGAGTTCCAGAGAACTTGGCTCATGTCGACATGAAGGTTTGCAAAAAGCTTGTTACACATACTTAATGCCTATCATTAGTTTTGTTTGCATAAAACTACTTGAAGAATTGTTAAAAGCTTGTTGTTCTTAATTACACATACCATATGCCCATCATCCGTTTTGTTTGTATATCGAAGAATTGTCTTTTATCACTTAG
>JAJJWW010000649.1:0-33344 GCA_023531295.1 Papaver armeniacum
ATCAATCAGTATGTAGGCGGGCCCACGGTGTTTGTGTTGACATGCTCGGGCCCTTTGAATCTACATCTACACCCTCCATCTATGCCTGCGAAGATGGATGGTTGAGACTTTTTGCGATACATGTAATGTGCCGCAAAACCCTAATTTAGGTTTTTCGTCCATCTCGCTCCGGTTTGGACGGTTTAGCAAGCTATGCCACCCTTTTGGGGAGGCTGACCATGCGAAGGGCCCGCATTGGGCCGAGAGTGAATATTCCAATACCGCTTGGGGTCATGGATTCAATATAAGCCATCCAATCATGCCGGTGAAGTTGGATGGTTGTGATCGTTTCCGAGACCGATACTCTGGTCAAGTTCAAACATGCTCAATCGGCTAGTATAACACACCGAGAGTTGCAACCCATGCGGGATTTCGTACATGCTTCATTATTAATGCTTGGAGGTTTGGTAGGTCTGTAAAAATGGTCTGATTTTATGCCTACATGTTAAACCGCTAGTGCACGGTGTCTTCAATGAAGAACAGGGCAAATACGGTTCGAACCACAGAGACTTGTGGTGCTATAAGTTGATCAAAGGCTTGGCTTAACCGAGTTTCGGTGATATTGTAACAACAACAGGGGTTTTGTTGTCGAAACGGCTAAGTGAATGTTATGACAAATGGATTGAAAATGAAATAAAAGCAAAGAGGAATGAAAGGGTACTAGGGTATCATATCCACCTCTAATTCCTATTATGTGTTCAACTAAAGTTGAGCTTTCTTGTTCCGGTGGGTGCATAAGGATAATGTGTCAAGATTATCACCTATCTAAGGAGTTTCACCTAATGATAACTCAATTATCCCTAAGGTACTAACCTAGAGCACTAGTTGTCTAATTAAGCACAACTAGTCAAAAGAATTAGCAATTTATCTCTAAGGCTTGAGTGAAGTATCACCAATGCGGTTTAACCTCAACTACAATGTATACCCGCATGCATTGTGGAGAAAACATTAAAGCTAGAATTGAGATATCTGATACAATTAAGCACTCAAGAACATTCAAGCAAAGTTGAAGTCATAACGGTGAATTAGGGTTTCAATGAAACCCTAGCAAACTAAATTAGAACATAGTATAACAACAAATAACAAATTAACTCTAAATTGCCGCCTGCTAGCCCAGCATAAAATTTCTACACACACAACTCAATCCTATTTATACATCCAAAATACCAAACCCTAAATTCACTTTAAAATAGAAATTAAATGAAAACCCTCTCACCCATACTCTACGAATCACGTGTTCTTCTCCTTGTCAAATCATCTCGGGGCTCCATGCGTCCATAGTTGGTGAAACCCTAGTTCTAGTTTTCTAAGTTAGCTTCTAGGGTTGGGAGAAGCTAGAGAGAGAAAACTAGACCTAGAGAGGTAGAGAAGGTGGTGCAGTCATTACCGTGGGGATGGTTGTTGTCAGGTCGGGGAGGTGATGGAGGTGGTGATCGCGGTGTATGGGAGAAGAGAAGAAGAGCAAGAGCTCTGGTTTCTCAAGGTGTCGGGTGAGGAAAGAGAAGAAATTAGGTTTTGCTTTGTCTAATGGGAAATTATATAGGGGGTCATGGTGTTGGAGCGGGTGCAAAGAAGATTTGATGAGGAAGGCGGTTACCAGTTTGGATCTTGGGAGGCGAGAAATCTCACGGCTTAGAAATGATGGGCTTGGATCCGGGTCGGGTCTTGATAGTCTGGGCCCATGTCTTGTTAGATGGGTTGCTCCTTGTTGGGTTGCAACCGACAGTGCGCGGCGGCTTTGGCTTTGTTCCATAGACGCTTGTCTCCAATTTTTCGCTCTTTTGGCTCCTCCGAATCTCCGAACTTTATTTATTACCTAAAAACACAAGATTAATTAGTACAAATATTTATTCTTGAAAACAAAGAAAATACAGGAGTCTGGGATAATATCCCGATTTCTGAGCACAAAAAGATGAGTTAAATGCCAATAAATAGATGTAGAAATATGCAATATTTGGCACTCATCAAATACCCCCAAACTCCGAATTTTACTTGTCCTCAAGTGAAACATAAATTAAGAAATCCTAACTATACCCCCGCTGCAGGTCTCTCGAATGCATTTAGCGTATGCACTAAGCCTTTAAACCCCTAGGTGTCCCTAGTGGACGAGTTGTAGTCTCGTGAGGTTTTACAGCAGGTGTACCCACAAAACCTTCTCCAACTTCGTAGTGTAAAAGAGTCTCAAGCATCCAAGGAGCTATGAGGACATAGAGTTTCGCATGCTAGTAACAGGAAGTTAGAACTACCAAAGAACGCATTTCATCCTTAAGTGTTGAGCGAGAAGTAACCATACCATATGAAAGAACCCGGATTCGATTGTGATCATAAGCCTCGACTTCGCCTCACCAATAGGGTTTTATGATAATTGCACTCAAAAAGACCGCTTTTAGTCTCTCATGTGTGCGAGGCGGGAATAAAGAGAGAAATCCTGCACACGTTGTAGGTAAGAAGGATAACCTTCCGAAATAATTTCTCGGAGACTCCACGTATGTGGACAAAAAGAATCTTTTTACGATGATCTCTAAGAAAGGAAATCAACCATTAGCAAGGATGGGAGTACTCACTTACTTTCTCACCCGATCGGCAATTAATATCACTCTCTAAAGATTCATAGAAACGTCTTCAATCTTCGGTCTTCGTTCTTCAATAGCTGATGATGAACTTCTGAACTTCACAAAAACTTGACAAACATACATATATATATATATATATATTTTTGGATACATATATGACATAAAAATAATAATAAAACAGTAAAAATCAATTTTTCACAAACTTCATTAATTCTCATCCTATTTTCTTTTCTTTGTTGCACAAAAACCTTGGACTATATCAATTTTTCTTCAAATATTCTGATGTTGCTCCGCTTGCTGACGATGATGTGTTTCTATGAATGTGTTGATGTTGTTGAGAGGGAGAGAGTGATGCTAACTGCAAATCGATTATTTAGAAGGAGTTTTCATCTTTAAACGTCACCCTCATGATTGACAAAAATAGCACTCAAGAGATCAAAGTAGTGCTGAAAATGGTGCGAAGTTGGGTAGCTCACCATTCCTACCCGGAATTGACGTACGGTGACACACACTCTAATGACTTTTCTAGAAAGTTGCAAAAAATTGAAGGTTGGTGCCTCACTTGATGTAAATTGGGTAGTCTCCACTATGGGTGATCACAATTCTACTACTGAATATCTAAACAGCACCTAATTCGCCCTCCGGTATGGTTAAATCCAACTTTAACGCTCTAATCAACTAAGAAACCCGATTGTGTTCTCCAAGATTCCAAATTCTGTTATTTCGGTCAGACTCTCTATGTAAACATAGCTAGAAGCATGCTAGTGACTCTAAAATCTCTAAAAGTTGGAGGTTTTTATTTGCAAAAAGTTTGTTTGTTTTTTTTTTTTTTTTTTTTTAATCAAAAGATGAAAATGAAAAACAAAGGCTAAAAACCGTACATGCAAATGCACCAAAACCTAAATCAAACATTGTCCTCAATGTGTCAACAGACAATAAGAATTTAAATAAATCCACATACCAAGAGAACTATGTTGAATAGAGAAAAGGAAGAGATTACTGGGATGTCGGCGGAAGCAAGGTTAGAGCTTCATTAGTCAAGGCTAGAATCCAACTTTCTCAAGTGGAGATCATATCGGATTAGCACAATATATGTACAAGAAGACTCAACCGATTCAAGAAAGAAAAATTTAACAAGTCCTACGGATTATATACAATGAAAATTCACCATATACCAACAATCTAAAGAGTTGAGGATCAACCCAAAAGACGATATAAACAAACATCAACAGCCTTACACAGATATGATATGAGAATGCAAGTAAGGCTGTATATGGGAACGATTTTCCCCAAACCTAAACATGTGAACAGATGTGTTTGTGAGCACAAAATCTTGCAAATTTAAAGGTACATCTTGCACAAGGTTTAACTCAAAATGAGGTTTGCTAAGAAAGGGCAGACATACATATTCCAACTGTGGTTCTTTAAAAGTGTTATACTTTGATGCAAAATAGTCCAAGAGGACTTGGGAAGCACAAAGCTCGAGGCCTAAATTAGGCATTCTCAGAATAGTTGGTTTAGATATTTTGTGACAAACTACATCTAGGTTTGGTGGAGGAGTTTTAATACGTGGCTTAGAGAGAAATTAGGTACATCTAAGTTGTTTTCATTTATAAGATCATTTGCACCATCATATACTTTCCTAAGGTCGGAAAGAAGGTAAATCATGCTCACCAGCATAGAACAATTCATCAATCTCCATGTCATACTCATCAGAGGAGGCAACATATTGTGACATGGGCAGGGAATCAGACACAACAGTAATATCATGATCCAAAAGAATATTAGTGTCAACAGAAGATTCATCCTTTCCTAAGTCACAAACAAGTTGTGTAGCATGCTCACTTTCACTAAAGAATTTTACAAACCTAAACTCAGAGTTAACATCACATGTATGAATGTTAGAAGAAGTATCATTCATAGGGTTCACAGAAGAGACACTTAATGTCTCGAACCTAAAGATTCCACTACATTTTCAAAATACACATGCTCTTCATATTCATCATCATCATCATCATCATAACAAAATTGTATTTCCCTATTCAAAATTGTAGCATTTCTAGTGTACTCATTTTCCTCTAGATTAGGTTCATATTCGGTGTTAGTTGCATGAGTAGGAAGAGAAACACTATTTTCAAGATTTTCTTTATTAGGGACAACAATCATCCTATCATGAACTTCCTCCATTCTTATTTTTCTAAATGAATCGGGTTCATCTTTAAAAACAAGTAACATTGTTCAATGGAAGGAGAGTCTTCAATAGTGTGTATGCATGCCTCATATGGATATTCTTTGCATGGTTGTGCATGAGGTTCACTAGAGAAGGGAAATTCAGACATGTTCTTTATATGGATGATCATGCATTGCATTCAATTCAAACCTAGCATTGTTTTGTTCTATGAGGTTTTCTTCACCGAGTGCACATACATGGGTTCATTGGAGGATAGAATTGCTCATCCTCCCATGGTGGTTGATGATACATGTGGTCATAATGATTAGGGTATGAGTATTCAAGGTCAGGGCCCTGATAAGGCTCATAATTCCCTAAAATCATCATGGACTGTGGGGAGTTCACACTGTGAAGCATGCCCGTAAGCAAGCTCTCTAATGGATTTGTTTCCATCCCAGTTGCAGACCAAAATCCTGACATGATCTAGCAACTCAATTTGGGCTCAAAAAGAAGCACTATAGCCTAGCACACATCAAGCATGTAAAACCAATGATGTCTCAAAACAGGGAAGTTAAGCCCAAGTGATGCAAAGCCTTGATTTGTGGGAAGCCTAGTGGATAGTGGGCTCGTTTTGGTTTAAGTGGGTTTTGGTTTATTGGGCTTTGGTTTGTTGGGAATGTCTGACCCGGTGGAGCCGGGTTCCACCAAAGAGCTTGGCTTAGGTTGAGCCCAATGGTTGGGCTTCGATTTTTTAATGCACACCCAACAACTCAGCTTAGTTTGGCAAATTAGCGCCCGGTGATGTTTAAACAGCCCGAGATCAGTCCGAAGGTTGGAGACTGCAAAGCCATGGGTTTGTGGACTCGGTGTGTGTGCACTTGCTAGTCAGAACAGATGCACAACATCGGTCGGGCCGGCCCGGTTATGTTGCACGTGTTGGTTTATGCTCGTGCTTGAGTGCACGGTTGTGCACGTAACAAGAAAGCAACACTTTGCACTGTGTCTCAAAAAATTTTCACAGCACAGCTTGTGCAGGGCAAGATTAAGTTCAGCACAGTTTATGTGCTCAGACAACACAGAGCAATACAAGACGGCCTAGGTTGGCGGCATCGAAAATGAGTTATGCTCAGGGTTGTTGGAGTCAATCTGGGGTAGTTGATATCAACCATCCCGGTTGATGCGAAGGATTGGGTATCTGTAGCTTAAACTCACAGCTTCAGGGGGGCGGAGTTAATCTTAAGGCAGATGCACAGAGCACAAGAGAGTTAAGCTTACCAATTTGCACAGGGGAATGAGCATACAAGGGGTGCAGGGCAGCTATTCTATCATGCAAAACATTGGGTCACATATTCACGGGTCATTCAACAGGCTGTGGTCGCGATTCACAGTCACAGCATGCAAGGTAAGCGGCTCAACAGCAACCGGGGGTAGTGCTTATGAGATTTTCAATCAACTCAGGGGTGATTTCAACAGTCATTAACATGTTTGGCTTAAGCTCATATTTCACATCAACATGCACACAGAGCAATTCGGGGGATTGAGAGAAGCTTACATATTGAAATGACCCATTTCAAGCAAGTAGGAATTGTTACTTAGATACTCTAGTTCGGTGAGCATACATGTTATGTTATCATCAACTGTTCAAACATTAAATGTTACACAAATGAGGCTTACCACTATTGTCCCGCACTTTTCTTTTCCTCCTTGGCTTATGCTCCAGTGTTTGCAGGTACCTGTAACTCAACAGATTAACTTCAGTTCTCAGTTTTGCACAATTGAAACCAGGAGTTAAAGCCAAAATAGCATCAATGTTGTAATGACAGGATTCAGCGCTGTATCTAAGCTACAACATGTGTGAACTGAGAGGAAAAGTAAGTGACTAGCTGCACAAGCCAGTGAGCTAAAACAAGCACAAAAGAAAACTAGGAATGCCAGATGCAGAGGTATACAGATGAGATAAGCAAGACTAAGAGAGAGACTAGCAGATGGAACTACTAAAAATTGAAGCAGAATATTAAGCTAAAGATTACAATGCAGAATATAAAATGACTAAGCTAAGTTACAGATGCAGGGCTAAAATTAACAATGCAAGGCAGATATATACAGGGTTGGAAATCAGTGAAGCAAGCCAACTATGCGAGAATAGAGAAACTTTAACTAAGTTATAATAATACAGGGCTAAGCAAGTATATACAAAGCAATTATGGGTGAAATGAAACTCGCAAAGACAAAGCCAATGATCAATAGGGCACACGCTAAGTCCCGCAGCACGTAAAAACTTGCAGGTCTGTAAAAATGGTCCGATTTTATGCCTACATGTTAAACCGCAAGTGCACGGTGTCTTCAATGAAGAACAGGGCAAATATGGGTCGAACCACGAGACTTGTGGTGCTATAAGTTGATCAAAGGCTTGGCTTAACCGAGTTTCGAGGTGATATTGTAACAACGGGGGTTTTGTTGCCTAAAACGGCTAAGTGAATGTTATGACGGTGGATTGAAAATGAAATAAAAGCAAGAGGGAATGAAAGGGTACTAGGGTTATCATATCCACCTCTAATTCCTATTATGTGTTCAACTAAGTTGAGCTTTTCTTGTTCCTGTGGCGAGACAAGGATAATGTGTCAAGATTATCACCTATCTAAGGAGTTTCACCTAATGATAACTCAATTATCACTAAGGTACTAACCCAGAGCACTAGTTGTCTAATTAAGCACAACTAGTCAAAAGAATTAGCAATTTATCTCTAAGGCTTGAGTGAAGTATCACCAATGCGCTTTAACCTAACTACAATGTATACTCTAGATGCATTGTGAGAGAAAACATTGGGTACTAGAATTGAGATATCCGATACAATTAAGCACTCAAGAACATTCAAGCAAAGTTGAAGTCATAACAGTGAATTAGGTTTCAATGAAACCCTAGCAAACTAAATTATAACATAGTATAAAAACAAATAACAAATTAACTCTAAATTTGCTCTGGCTAGCCTGTGCATAAAATTTCTACACACACAACTCAATCCTATTTATACATCCAAAATACCAAACCCTAAATTCGCTTTAAAATAGAAATTAAATGAAAACCCTCTCACCCATACTCTCTGAATCACGTGTTCTTCTATTGTCAAATCATCTCGCAGCTCCATGCGTCCATAGTTACAGAAACCCTAGTTCTAGTTTTCTCTAAGTTAGCTTCTAGGGTTGGGAGAAGCTACGAGAGAGAAAACTAAACCAGAGAGGTGGAGAAGGTGGTGCGGCTATTGCGATGGATGGTTGTTCTTTGTGTCAGGAGGTGATGGAGGTGGTGACCCAATGGTATGGGAGAAGAGAAGAAGAGCGAGCCCTGGTTTCTCCGAAGGTGTCGGAGTGAGGAAAGAGAAGAAAATTAGGTTTTGCTTTGTTTAATGGGAGATTATATAGGGGGCTGTGGTGTTGAGCGGGTGCAAGCAAGATTTGATGAGGAAGGCGAAGCGACCGTTTGGATCCTAGGAGGCGAAATCTCACTTCGCTTAGAAATGATGGGCTTGGATCCTGACCGGGTCTTGGATAGTCGGGCCCATGTCTTGTTAGATGGGTTGCTCCTTGTTGGGTTGCAACTGATGCGCGTGCGGGCTTTGGCTTTCTGTTCCATAGACGCTTGTCTCCAATTCTTTGCTCTTTTGGCTCCTCCGAATCTCCGAACTTTATTTATTACCTAAAAACACAAGATTAATTAGTACAAATATTTATTCTTGAAAACAAAGAAAATACAGAGTCTGGGATAATATCTGATTTCTGAGCACAAAAGATGAGTTAAATGCCAATAAATAGATGTAGAAATATGCAATATTTGGCACTCATCAAGGTTCGTGTTGCTCTGCTGAGAACAACACTCAGTCGTCATGTCGCACCGGTAATGAGTACAGGAAATACAAGGCTGGATATGCATTAATTAATAACGCTGTAAATTCACAGGGTATATGGGATTGTTGCCACATGCTCCAACCTGGATGAATTTCGTGTATTTAATTCCTGAATCTTGGGATTGTTGCCACATGCTCCATTCTAGGCGAATTAGTAAAGTGAAGAAGTATTCATCACTTATCAATGGCTTTATCTTTTGCAAGATGTTAGCACATAATTTTGGCTTTTAAAATTTTAGCCTTAAATGAAAATCCACCATCAACAACTCGTATAACAATGATTGAGAACTCTTTTTTTCTCGTTATTACAGACTACGGATTTTCAACAAGATGATGCTAAACTTACAACCTTTGGGATCATTGGAGTACTTGTAAGTGACGAAGATTTCGAGTAATGTTGAAGTTTAGACATGTGGGATAGGAGCTACAAAAGTTAATTTATTTATTTTTTGTATTCCATATGTATTCATAGTTTTTTCACTAAAATTGACAAAGGGGGAGATTGTTAGAGCATTGCTCGGTCGAACTCGCATGCGTTGCTATCTCAAGCATGTTTGTCAATGTTAGTGATCAAAACTATAAGTCTTGATTTCTAGTCTACTATAGCTAAGGTCTTGGACTAGGATAGAAAGTGTAGTTGAGCTCAATAACTCCATGGCAATAATCATACAAGACGAAGGACTACTCAAGGAACCATTGGAACTTCATCGACTAAAAGGTATGTGGAGACTTGAACTTATCTATCACTCAAAAGTCTATTTATCTCCTATCTTGAAACAAGTCGTTTTGCTATATAGACTAAGATTATACACATTTGGTATTTCGAGCCGAGTTTATCTCGCCTATCCATTTCTCGAAATATGTGTTGGTAAGCTTTCGTTTTAGCGAAATTCATCCTTACCTAGTGACGAAAGTCATGTTATGTTTCAATCACTTTGAAAATTGCTCTAACGAAAAATGGTCTGTGAATAACAACTATATAACGTCCTCTGAGAATGTTTCAATGATTGAAATGAGAGTTTAGATTACATAACCATTGGTAGGATATAAGCATTGTTGTGGAAACACGTATATGTATAAGTCCTTATTCCTTGAACCAAAGTTTGCGAACTTTGTTGATCAAGAGAACCGGAATGGTGGCGTGAGCCAAGTCCGCGAACTGGCGGAAGTTCTCGACCCGAGAATTTCTGCTGGAGTTTGTGAACTCCTTTCGTGAACTTAAGTCCGCGAACTTGAGTTGGTTATATCTAAAAACGATTGTTCTTGAACTCATGTTTAAATAAACTAAGGAATGCTTTCGCAAACCGTGGCTATAAAGTTCATGAACCGATTCGAGTGAATCAAATCGTTTTTGCTTCGATTGTGTCTTGTGTAGTTACATAAAGATCTAAGCAATTGAACAACTCTCTAACTAGTTCATTTGAGTCATTTGGACTAGTTATGGTGAAGAAGAATATGGTTGATATGAAATTGCTCATATGGCTAACCTTTGGTTAACTATTGTTGAACCAACAAATGTACATGGTTGGGTACGGTTACACAAGCCTAGAAACGTGCATTTCATGTGTGTATAACAAGATAAGTTTTCGATCTAACGGTTGAGAAATATCAGCTTGAATCTAATCAGGTTTTCATCTAATGGTGAATATTGAATGCTTTGTTACCAAGCTAACATTGATTGCAAACCCCGATTTGAAAGACTATATAAGGGAGAACTCTAGAATGGGAAACCTAATCCCCACACCTTACGTGTGATACTAGTTGTATAAGCTAGAGTCGATTCTCCTTTAACCTTGGGTTTTCTTCTCTAAAACCAGGTTAACGACTTAAAGACTTCATTGGGATTGTGAAGCTGTGGACCGATACTACTTTCTCGTAGTTGTGTGATCCGATCTTGTTGTTTCTATCGTACGAGTACAATTGTAATAATTGGCTTGAGATTTTTATCTCCGATAGGCAAGATAAAAGAAGTCACAAACATCTTCGTCTCATCGTTTGTGATTCCGCAATACCTTTTTCGCTGCGTCGATTAAGATTATTGTGAGGTGATCGATATTACTAGGCTGTTCTTCGGGAATATAAGTTCGGGTTATCGATTGGTTCCTGTTCGCCTTGATTTATCAAAAGACAGAACAAAACTCGTAGGTATATTCGTGGAGACGGATTTATCTATTACTGTAGACTTTTCTTTGTGATACAAATTTGTTTATTAAAGTCTTCGACTTTGAGTCGTAGCAACTCTTAGTTATGGGTGAGATCAGCTAAAGGGAATCAAGTGCGTAGCATCCTCGCATGCAGGATCGAGACGAGGCGCATAACTGTACCTTGGATCGGTGTGAGATTGGTTGGGGTTCAACTACAGTCAGTTGAAGTTAATTTGGAGTAAGCTAGTGTCTGTAGCGTCTTAATATAGTGTGTGTTAAATCTGGACTAGGTCCCGGGGTTTTTCTGCATTTGCGGTTTCCTCGTTAACAAAATTCTGGTGTCTGTGTTATTTCTATTTCCGCATTATATTTGTTTATATAATTGAAATATCACAGGTTGTGCGTTGTTCAATCAATTAGAATATCGACCTTTTGGTTGTTGATTTAAATTGATTGAGACTTGGATATTTGGTCTTTGGTACCATCAAGTTATCTCTCTAGTATTTGATAGAGACTCGCAGATTTCTATTTGCTTGAGTATATATCAACTTGAGAGATTGAGATATAAACTCTTTGATATACTTATTGTCTAGATTGAGTCTTACTGTCTAGTCGATTCTCTAGAAAGTATATTGGAGTTTGTCCATGCAGTTGCTAAAGCGAAATATTGGGTGTGGTTGTTGTACCCCCGCTTTTTCAAATACCTAGCCGTATATTACTCTGGTCACCTAAAAGAAAATGACTCCTGGTTACGGCTACATATCCAGGCCGTGTATCTTTTTTACGGCTAGGACTCCAAACCGTAATTCTGACATAAATTTGCAACTCTAGTTTACGGCTTGGTCAACCTTTCCAGTTCCTGGACGTAATATCAGAACGGTTAGGAACTTCATCCGTAATTTGGTTACGGTTGGAAAATACCTAGCCGTATATTACTCTGATAACCCAAAAACAAAATGGCTCCTGGTTACGGCTATATATCCGGGCCGTAATTCTGACAGAAAGTAATAACTCTTATTTACGGCCAGAAATACTAGCCGTAAATCTGACACACCACAAACCCTGCAGGTTTATACTGAATTATGGATGGGTCGACCTTTCGATTTCCTAGTCGTAAACACCTATAATTTCCTTTTTACCACATCATATCGACTAGTTTTTAAATTTTGAAAAATAGATCATTTGAAGACCGGAGCTGTAGAAGGTTCTAGCCGTTCACCACTTATTTAAACTTGAAATAACTCCGCCTCCATATAACCACCCATTCCAAATCAAAATCACACCTTCTACATCAACAATCTCCACAAAACTCCTACAAACTCAATGCGATGTACTCAAAAGGATAACCCAACTTTACTTTGGAAGAAGACTTATCTCTTTGCAAAAATTTTGCACTATGCTATCCAAAGAGTAGCATAGTGCAAAAAATAGCATAGTACTCAAAGGATAAACCCAATTGGCGACCACAGTGGATAGCATAGTGCAAAAGAGTAGTTTTACATTACGGTGGGAAAATGTGTCGAACCAGCCGTAAATACATAATTTGGTAATTTGGGGTGTGGATGAGGAATGAATATTTGTACTCCTGCAGAATTTGGTAATTTGGGGTGTGGATGAGGAATGAATTTAAACCTTAAACAAATGCACTGCGCGGTGAGTGCTTGTAGATTCGAAGATCAACGTGCAAGTCCGGCCTAAACCAAGAAATGGCCGTTCAGGACTTATTTCGGTCACAAAGTGAAGGAGATGGGGTTGATCTTAGGGAGGGAAGCGAAGAAGGTGTTGAGATTGTGAAGGTGTAGACTTGCTTATGACTTGTAATAGGAAAGTGAACAATCTTACGATTGGTAAAAAGAGCTCTGATGTTTTCTTGTTGTTTTCTCTGTTTTTCTCCGTTGTTTGGAAATAGGGCGGAGAACCTATTTATACAAGTCATTGAGTCTTATTCACGTCTCTCGTGGGAAGTGGAGGAAGTGGAGTGATGGAGTAGTGGAGTTGTGCGTTGGTGATACACGACCCAGCCTTGCCCCTTCTCATGTTCATCTCTAACCGTCCATGACTTCCTAACACGTTCTTGTGATGGCGTGTTGCACGCGCCTGTTGTAAACCGCAGACCAATACCCCAAAGTATGTATCCCCCAGTTTGTGACATGATTGATGTCTGGAATGTGTGGATTGTGGATCCACGAAAGATAGCATGTAATGCTGAATTGAATGCTTGCGTTATTCAGAAGTCGATACTTGTGAAGTATCGTGTGTATTTTATGCGAGTGCTCGCATCATGGTGTGGTAAAGTGATGGGTAATGACGCCTCACCGACCAATTAACTTCGACCAGGGTTGTATAACCAGGCTGGTGAAGTTGGACTCGGATGAGATGATCTTTGAGACACTCATCTGCGATCGTTAATGAAATTAGGGTTTTGAAGAGGCGCGCAAGCATCACTCTTGACTTGGTGAAACCAAACATGGGAAGGATTTCGGAGAGGACCGACCGGGCGTGCATGTAGATAGGATGCCGGTGTACACGTCCATGTCTCACTGTCCCATGAAGGTGCGATCTAGGCCACTCAATTTGACCGGTAAAGATGAGTGGTTGAGATCGATTTTGCAATAGGAATTTGATGCCGCAAAGGCCGCGCACCATGCTCTTTTCCGTAGCGCTGCGTTCCAAGACGACCTTCTTGGTCGGTCTTGGCCGATTGGTTTGACGTGAAGATGGTAGGCTGGTGTTCACGCCTATACACGAATATCCCATTAAAACGTGATCCGAGCCACCCAAATCGTCGGCGAAGTTGAGCGGTCGAGATCAGTTTGTGGTTTGGGAGGCGTGGCCACGCTAGTTTGGGCGCACGTTTTGGATTAACCAGGCATGATATGCCTTGGCCGAATACATGAGGAGGTAGATGGGCCCACAGTGGTCATGCTGGTATGACCGGACCTGTTTAATCTAATCTGGGACCCTCCATTCGTGCCGGAGAAGATGGACGCTCATGATGCTCAAAACCCTAATTTTGGGTTTCAAAGCCGTGTGCCCATCTCTTGTTTGGGCGACAATTTTGTCACGACCAAACATGGTTGGTTTTGACCGATTGGTCAAGTGTGTAGGCGGGCCCACGGTGATCGTGTTGACATGCTCTGGGCCATTTGAATCTACATCTACACCCTCCATCTATACCTGCGAAGATGGATGGTTGAGATTGCTTTGCAACACATGTAATATGCCGCAAACCCTAATTTAGGGTTTTCCAGTCCATAATGCTTGGTATGAACGGTTTCTTGGCAAGCTAGGCCAATGACCGACCATGCGGGGTCAGCCGTGGGTATTCCATACCTGCTGGGGGTGATGGAATTGATCGGGGTCATCCAATCATGCTTATGAAGTTGGATGAGCGCGATCGTGAATCATATCCGGTGATACGGTCGGTGGATGCTCAATCGACTAGTATAACACACTGAGAGGGCTTAATCGGGCTAGTATAACACCGAGAGTCAGCCTGTACGGGTATTTCGTACATGGTTTCATTATAGTGCTTGGAGGTTCGTGTTACTCTAAGAGTAACACTCGGTCGTCATGCCACACCGATAATGAGTCCGGAAATACAAGGCCGATATGAAATTCACAGGGAAGGGATTGTTGCCACATGCTCCAACCTGGAGGAATTTCATGTATTCCTGTGAGAATGGGATTGTTGCCACATACTCCATTCTTGGTGAATTAAGTGAGGGAGTATCCAACACTTATTAATGGCTTTATCTTTTACAAGATGTCAGCGCATAATTTTTTCTGTTTTTTTACAATTTTAACCTCAAATGAAACCCACCATCAACATTAAGCCCCCTGCCTAGCACACAATGGTTACACTATTGTGGGGGTAGGCATGAGATGTGTGACAGTTAAAGATAAAACTTATGAGACAAAGTTAGATGTTACCGGGAGAGACAGGTCATCCTGTCCTTGGAGTATGTCATGTTCAAAAGGCATAGGAGAGCGTTCCCCTAGTATGATGTCGGTCTTGCTCGCCGATCGACCTTGCTATGCCCGCTTGGTCGAGGGCCGCCTCCGTGCTTGCTCCGTTTGAATGTAGGTCTTGCAGATCGACCTTGCTATGCACGATTACGTCGAGGGGCTATTGCGCCTGCTTCGCTCGATCGTGGGTTGTGCCTAATCGATGGACTGCTGCGCCTGCTTCGTTCGTGGGGCTACTGCGCCTGCTTGATCGAACGTTGGCTTGAATTTCGTGAACATGATTCCCATGACAAGAGAACCGTGTTGTGCAAATAAATATGGTCCCGCCATATATGCTTGATTGAACGTGGGTCCCATATCGTGTATGCCTGACTGAATGTCACCTTTATACCAACCTCGTGCCCTTGACCAACACCGGTCTTGAAACTTGAGCAATACCGGACTTGTGACTTGAGTGATACCGGATCAATACCGGACTTGAAGCTTGAGCAATACCAGACTTGAAACTTGAGTGGTACCGGATCAATACCGGACTTGAAGCTTGAGCAATACCGGACTTGTCACTTGATCAATACCGGACTTGAAACTTGAGAAATCCGGACTTGTCACTTGATCAATACCGGTGTTTAGACCCAATACCAGCCTTGTGTACTCCAACATGAATGTGTGTTACTGTCGTGTGTGACTACACATCTCACGCGTTTTTATACAAATCTTGACTCATGTCTTTTATTGTAGAATGAAGAAAAGAACTCATGTTGGGATGTCTTCTGGGATAATGCTGGTGCCAAGTCAGGAGGTGTTGACAAAGCTTCGAAGATATATCGAACATTGATGATGAGTTGTTCACCGCGCCCTTTCAACTATATGAAAATATTCGTTTCACAGGATAACCCTTCTCCCATCGACTTCCAAGGTTTTTCATGCTCGGCGGGTCTCATGAAGGATGGATGAGGCATATGTTGAGCAATGAGTACATCAAAGATAACTTGACCAGAGCATGTTATTGATGTAGCTTGAGTGTTGAAACGACTATAGAGGATGTTAAAGTGGCTTAGTACGAACATTGAGGTGGATCCTGGAGAGAGTGTTGAAGCGAGGATTCGCGGCAGGGTCCTGAGAGAGAGCATTGGCGACTCTTGAATAGACCATTGAAGCAGCTTCTGCTGGGAGGGAGCGTTAAAGTGGCTTCCTCTTGAGTTCGATTTACCCTTGCAGATTACATGATTCTTGACTGACCATCTTTCTCGTGTTGAAGAAGTCCTTGACTGACGGTGAAGGAACTTCATGCTGAGACTCAGTCCCCAAGCGTGGTTTACATGGTTTGTTCGTAGTGGTTGTTTTCGAGCCAGATATGGAATATCTTGGACATTGTTTCATCATTGTGGGAGTCGTGCATGTGGTACTAGAGTTGGAGTTGACGGACGCGCAGGATGTTGTATCTCGGTGGTTTTCCTCTTTCGCTTGAGGGCCCCCTTTACGGAAGGTCAAGGTTGTATCGCTGTTGGTGAGATATATGTCCCTAAACATTATGAGGCTCCTCATTACCGGCAGGCCTGTTTCTTTCTATCAGGGCATATGTTGTTGTAGATGAGCGTTCAACAGCTCCAGAGGATGACCAAAAGCGCGAATTCTCCAACATAGCATGATAGACATGTACCTTTGTCACGATAAAGTGACTTCGCCTTAGGATCTTGCTCGATATGACGCATGGAAATCGTTATCTTCTTGTTGCTCCCTTGAGGTATTGGCTCCAGTGGAAGATTGCCGTGATAGAGCGTTGATACGTTGCCCGGCATTCTTTAAACAAAATGGCGGTATGGTATAATAACAATTTCGAGAGGAGTTCGAAAAGCTATCTTACTTGCATCATGCTCGTATATCATTATCCGGTTGTAGTAGCTATATCCATCCATGGAGGAGAACATGCCGTGTCCTGCTAGTTGCATCTACTAACATGTCGATGTTAGGTAGAGGAGGATCGTTTTGGAGCAAGCTTTGTTCAAGTATCTCAAGTCTATGCAAAGACTTGATCTCGAACTACAACATTAACCGACTTGGATCAGTGCATTTGCATGTAGATGATGGGTGACCAATTTTCATCTAAATCCCAGGCATTTCTTCATATCTCCAAGAGAATATGTCTTGGTACTCTTTGAGAAGTTCCACGAGCTTCGTGCGTTTATCCGTACTCAAGGTTGAGCTGATGGAGATAGGCCTAGGAGATTCCCCAACGATTTCAATTTCATCAGTTGTGGAGTTGGTGCCATCTTGCAGCTATTGTGGAGCATCTAGCACTTGTTCTTGTGGTTCGTTGCTGTTGTAGCATTCCATTGGGTGGAGAGACTGGTAGCGAGTCTCCCTGCTAATTGATAATGGCGGTGTCGGTATACCGTTTTCCCTTTACGGTCACGACTCGCCACAAAGTGCGTTCCCTCTTCGTGTGAACGTGGGTCGTGGTTTCACGAAAGGATGGAGAAGAATGCTTCGTCGGCAAAGATGCATCGTGGGTTTTAGCTCTCAATGATGCAAGGTCTTCTTCTGAATTGACGCCCACGTGGGAGTGGGATGCAACGAACTTGTCCGATTCTTTCATCGGAGCTCCTCCCGTATGTCTTGGTTTGGTTTCCCTCGAAGTCCGTCATTGTGGTAGGCCTCCGTACGACCTTGCCACAGGAGAACCTTGGATGTCTCGAGAGTCTTGAGAGTAATCACATTCGAAGACGCTCTGTGTCGATAAGGGCCGTCTTGAACCTCGAATCCTTGATGCGTGTGGTGACATGTAGGGCACGGTTGTGAGCTTCCTTTGGTTGATTGCAAGCAAAATGTCTCCGTGCCGATTCTTCGAGAGGTGTGAAAGTTCGCATAAACTTTCCAGAGAGAAAACGCTTCCGATCCACCGGCCTCCGGTTCGCCAGTGAAACTATTGACTTGACTTGAGGAGGATCGTTGTGAGGATCAGTCCCCGGTGTAGAGTCTCCATGACAGACCGCTCATATACGATGTCGCTTCTTTGATCAGGTCCATGGAGGTCCGCGCCGCTTGGAAGTACCTTCTCCGGTGCGTTGAATGCGTTCCTTTTTGCTCCGGGCTGTCACGGCTCTTGTGGAAATCGATCAGTTAGTGTCTTAAGAAAAGTGAGTACCTCTTTCTGAGTTGCGGCTATATCCGTTTGAGTCTTAGCAAGAACTTCCTGCTTCTCCATCAAGTCTGCAATGGTAATGGGGGATGGTCCTCCTCTCGTCCCTCCGGCTCCTCATCCTGATGAAGGAGTGGAAGTTGTTGCTATGGTGACTACCAGAGGTGTTACACTTGATGAGATGCCGTGATTCGCGGCTGCGCTCAGCTCGCAGTGATGGGAGGTGTTGTAATATCACTCTTTGAGTGATCGAATTGAACGTTCCCATCCTCTGTACTCACGTGTCCCTTGATTGATCTCTCCTTCCTCAAGCATTTCTTCACTTAGTTGAAAAGTCGATGCGGATTGAGCAGTCTTAGGGCCGACAAGGGTCTTGAGATATAAATCTTCCAACGAGGATCCGTAAGTTCAGGCTCCATTTCTTTATCCGGTAGACGTTGTGGTACCCCGGACAAGTCTTTCCTCTGTGGAGTTGCCTCGAGTCTTCATCGGCTGGACCATGTTGTTCGTCTTTCCTGAGTCTCATGCGGTTGCGCGATCTTTTTGCCTCTCCACTGGTAAAGAGTGTGACTCTCGACTAAGGATTCAGCATTTCTTGCACTGCTTGAGTATATGCATGCCGACCCTTCTTGTAATTGTGTTGCTATATCATTCAAAAGGCGGAATGTCTCGCTCTGTCTTCTAGTGATACCGGCTTGATTTGCCAAGACATCCTCCAAAGATTCTAGCTACACTTCCCATGATATCTGAACCACTGTGGCTTCCGGATACATTGCGAGATGGAAACCGAAAAATTGAGAATTCAATTTTGTGCAACCGAGAGATCAACCTCCCACTGTGGTCGCCAATTGTTTATGGGTGAAAACTACTCCTGCAGAATTTGGTAATTTGGGGTGTGGATGAGGAATGAATTTAAACCTTAAACAAATGCACTCCAAGCGGTGAGTGCTTGTAGATTCGAGAGATCAATCGTGCAAGTCCGGCCTAAACAAGAAATGGCCGTTCGGACTTGTTTCGGTCACAAAGTGAAGGAGATGGGGTTGATCTTAGGGAGGGAAGCGAAGAAGGTGTTGAGATTGTGAAGGTGTAGACTTGCTTATGACTTGCAGGAAAGTGAACAATCTTACGATTGGTGTAAGCATGTGCTCGATGTTTTCTTGTTGTTTTTCTCTGTTTTTCTCCGTTGTTTGGAAATAGGAAGGAGAACCTATTTATACAAGTCATTGAGTCTTATTCACGTCTCTCGTGGGAAGTGGAGGAAGTGGAGTGATGGAGTAGTGGAGTTGTGCGTTGGTGATACACGACCAGCCTTGCCCACTTCTTCTGTTCATCTCTAACCGTCCATGACTTCCTAACACGTTCTTGTGATGGCGCGTTTCACGCCGCACGCCGTAAACCGCAGACCAATACACCGCATGTATCCCCCAGTTTGTGACATGATTGATGTCTGGAATGTGGATTGTGGATCCACGAAAGATAGCATGTAATGTTGAATTGAATAACTGCGCGTTATTCAGAAGTCGATACTTGTGAAGTATCGTGTGTATTTTATGCAAATATCTTTTCATCATGGTGTGGTAAAGTGATGGGTAATGACGCCTCAACGACCAATTAACTTCGACTGTGGTTGTATAACCAGGCTGGTGAAGTTGGACGGATGAGATGATCTTTGAGACACTCATCTGCGATCGTTAATGAAATTAGGGTTTTGAAGAGGCGCGTAAGCATCACTCTTCAGCTTGGTCGAAACCAAGCATGGGAAGGATTTCGGAGAGGACCGACCGGGCGTGCATGTAGATAGCATGCCGGTGTACACGTCCATGTCTCACTGTCCCATGAAGGGTGCGATCTAGGCCACTCAATTTGACCGGCAAAGAGGAGTGGTTGAGATCGATTTTTCAATAGGAATTTGATGTCGCAAAAGGCCGCGCACCATGCTCTTTTCCTGCGCTGCGTTCCAAGATGACCTAACTTGGTCGGTCTTGGACGATTGGTTTGACGTGAAGATGGTAAGATGGTGTTCACGCCTATACCTCGAATATCCCATTAAAACGTGATCCGAGCCACCCAAATCGTCCGGCTGGTTGAGCGGTCGAGATCGGTTTGTGGTTTGGGAGGCGTGGCCACGCTAGTTTGGGCGCACGTTTTGGATTAACCGGGCATGATATGCCTTGGCCGAACACATGAGGAGGTAGATGGGCCCACAAAGTGGTCATGCCGGTATGACCGGACTGTTTAATCTAATCTGGGACCCTCCATTCGTACGGAGAAGATGGACGCCGTGATGCTCAAAACCCTAATTTTGGGTTTCAAATCCGTGCGCCATCTCTTGTTTGGGCGATAATTTTGTCACGACCAAACATGGTTGGTTTTGACCGATTGGTCAAGTGTGTAGGGGCCCACGGTGATCGTATTGACATGCTCGGGGCCCTTTGAATCTACATCTACACCCCTCCATCTATACCCGCGAAGATGGATGGTTGAGACTGCTTTGCGACACATGTAATATGCCGCAAACCCTAATTTAGGGTTTTCCGTCCATAATGCTTGGTATGAACGGTTTCTTGGCAAGTTAGGCCAATGACCGACCATGCGGGGTCGGCCGTGGGTATTTCATACCGCTGGGGTGATGGAATTGATCCTGGGGTCATCCAATCATGCTTATGGAGTTGGATGATTGCGATCAGATCATATCCTTGACCGATACTGATCAGTCCTGGGATGCTCAATCGGAGCTAGTATAACACACCGAGAGGGGGCTCAATCGGGCTAGTATAACACACCGAGAGTCAGCCTGTACGGGTATTTCGTACATGGTGTCATTATAGTGCTTGGAGGTTCGTGTTACTCTGTAAGAGTAACACTCATTGCCATGCCACACCGATAATGAAACTCTAAATATAAGGCTGATATGAAATTCACAGAAGGGATTGTTGCCATATGCTCCAACCTGGAGGAATTTCATGTATTCACAGAATGGGATTGTTGCCACATGCTCCATTCTTGGTGAATTAAGTGAGGGAGTATCCAACACTTATTAATGGCTTTATCTTTTACAAGATGTCAGCGCATAATTTTTTTTCTGGTTTTTACAATTTTAACCTCAAATGAAAACCCACCATCAACAGTTAGGTTTTATTTTTTGTTTGTTTATTTGTATATATTTGTTAGTATTTTTTGAAAAAAAAACACAAACACGAAAGCATACATGCACTTCATATTGCATCGTCCGGCACCGATTAGTAGGAAAACACGTGGTTTAGTAAGGTGAACCCTTCCGGGCGTTATCATCCGAAACACCACAAGCCTTACTCTCGTACATTTGACCACTCTCTGACTGTAGGTATATTTTGCTAAAGGAAGTCTCTTCTCACTATGAAGCTATTCGTTTTGATCACACTTATAGAGAGGCTAATTTTGCTGCGGATAAGATGGCAAAAAGGGGGTGCATTCTTCTCAATGAGGAGGGAAGGCATTACTGGAAGACCCGATTTTTTGTATTCTATTGAATTACCAAATGTATCTTACTTTGTTTCAAATGATTAGCAAGTTTTTGGGGTTTTCCTGACCTCTTTTCTTGCTCTTCATTTTGTTTTTGTATTCTAGTTATTCATTAATACAATTTGGATTTACCAAAAAAAAAAATTGCTAAAGGTAACCCAAGCCTACCCAAAATAGTCAAGCCCAGCATTTGCATTTGCACGTGCACAGATTATGTCGAACTGGTATTATAATAGCCAATACAATGAATATCCGACTGAGCAACATGGACATTATTCTTATTATGACCATAGTGTGAATAGTGGTTGGGAACGCCAACCTTTTCAAGGTTATGGTTCATACCATGGTGAGCCCAATTACTATTCGCACTTCGCCATTCATATGAGCAAAATAATCCTTCGATTTCTTTAGAAGAGTCTCTCAGGAGTCATACCTTATTTATGAAGGAAACCTTTAATATTCCAGATGAGCCCCTAGAGCAGTCAAAGATGTCTTTAGAATTGGCTCAAGATAGTTTTAATTTCCAATAATACCCTTAAAAATGAGGATATATTTTTTTTTTGTTAAGTCCAAGGTTTATTATAACAAAAAAAATGTAATTACAAGAATTACAAGATGGGAGGCTCAAGGCCTCCCCACCCCCATAAACCAAAGGGGCAGGAAAACTCTAAAAGCTCATAAAATAAGCTCATAAACAGAAATAAATAATGTAAAAGAGAAAAACTAGGAACATTAAAATCGTTTGCGCCTTTTGTTTCCAACTCTAAAATTCCTCTTCTTGGAATGAAGACCAGCAATTATTTGTGTCAAATCAAGGTTCCATAAGGATGCTTGTATTCATCTTCATAAATATCATCATATTCATCTTCATCTAAAGCATAATTACCACCAGGAATAAGCTTAATGGGAGATTGAGCTTTTTTTCTTAGGTGCCATTCTATCCATTAGCTCCTTTTTCTCCTTGAAATAGTCTTGTCTAAAGGCTGGATTCCTAATAAAATTTTCACGCACTTCAACATTCTCAATGTTACTTGCCTCCTCTAATTCCTCCATAGATAAAATATTATTAATATCAAACCCGGTTGTTGTTTCCTTGTTACTTGCCTCCTCTAACTCCAAGTTAGCATCAGATTGCAAAGACCGCAAGGCCAACAGTTTTGCAGCTTTCTTGGCCACTTTTCTCGCTTGTTTCCTTGCTATAATATCAGAATCAACTTCACCCCATTCTTTCTACCCCATACTAATGTCTGAATCACTAGAATCATCTTGTTCCTCCTCCACCAAAGCCTCACTAGAAACATTAGCAAGGCCTAACTCAGAAGCTAGAGCATCATACTTGTTATTCACCACAATTTCAGTTTTGTATAATTCATCCACCAAAGGAGTTTCAAAAGGATTAAATTTAAAAGGAATACCTTTGTTTGGTGATTTCTTACCCTTTACAGTTTTCCAATCCTCTTTCGAAATATTTAAACCTTGAGAATTAGTCACGGCATTCTCAGAATTAGTCCTGGTCATGGAAGTATTCAAACCCTGAGTATTATTCATGGCTTGAAGTTCAGTATTTTGCTTGGACACGAACTTCTCTTTAGTCTTAATCTCAGAAATTTGCTGAATTACCAAATTCTGGGACTGGTTTCCCAAAACAACACGGACTGCATGATCTGCATGAGCAGATTTATTCACGGACATTGGCTTAGTTAATGACGTTTCCAAAACAGAGTTTGGGTTGGAATTAACTTCCCTATTTTGCACGGACTTGCAAGACATAATCCCAAATTCCCTAGCGTACGGAGTTCCCTTGTGTACCATCCCTGAGAAGTTTGGTTTGACACGGGAGAGTTAGTTGAACCGAGCTCCCAAATTTTGCACGGACTGAACTCCCAAATTTTGCACGGATCGAGTAGTTTCCAAAGACAGGCCATTAGTCCCTTTACGTATAGCATGATCCTTTTTTGCTGCAATATTATTTTTACATCTCATCAACTTAATCTGTGCTTCTCGGTACTCAATAAAAGCTTTGTCGAGCTGCTCTTCTAGATGTTTATCATCAGCATTCTCATGAACAACATCAAAAATCTCCTTCCCAGATTGCAAATTAACTTCAGTCATATTCTCACTCCCGATCTGCAAACTTTCCTTTGCTGCAATTTCCAACTCTACAGACTGATTAGCATGATCTCGCATGGGAACCATGAGGATAGTTATTTGCATAATCGGGATGACGTAGAGTTAGAATTGGTAACACTACATGTTTAGATGAGGTTCAACCATTTTTTCATTCTATTATGATGATTATGATGAGGATAGTTCGATGAAGAATCTCGAAATATGTAGGCATAGTGATCGTGAATTTGTTACTCCAATTGAGCTTTATAATGATAATGTTATTTCTAGTTCAAATCCAAATAATTTTAATAATTATTCACCTATTCAAAAGGACGAGGATTTGACTAGAGATATTTTGTTTTAGACAATGTAGTATTTCCATTTGATTACGAGGCCGATAATGGTTTAGAGGAACGAGTTTATTCTCGAGAATACTATTTTAGAGTCCAAATGACTTAGAAATGATAGTCTTAGACAAAGAAGATGAACTCGTAGAGCTTTTAAATTTGAGTGAAGATGCATCACCCGAGTATAACCTAGAAGAAGCAATTGACTATTTTAGGGATTCTGACGATCTTGAAATTAGGGAAATTGTAGCTAGTCTATCTAGAGACACCCAAAACTCTAAGTTTAGGGGTGATTATCATTCTCCATGTGCCTTACCTTTAGCTCTTACAGAGATCCCTCACTTGGGACTTGACATATGTGCCTCAACCATTTTAAAAGATTATCTTCATACACGTTTTCCTGAACCTAGTGATGTCCATAAGGAAGTTCAGTTGTTAGAAACCCATCCTCTGGTTGATGTGGTTTATCCAGGCTATGATACCACGATTGATTTTGTTTTCCCACCAAAAACCTTTTCTTCCAAATGTGGGAACGTATAAGTTTCAAATGTGTCAGTTATTAAGTTCTGAGACTAAACCTAAATTCTTTAGGATAATAGAATCGACACATTTGCTTAAGAATGACCACCACCTTCATTATGGTCAGTTGTGTGAGTCAAATCTGGTTGTCTTAAAGGATCCTGCGTTTCAAATAAGCTTCAAGTTTTTGGGGTTTCTCTGGCCTCTTTTCTTGTAGCTTATTTTGTTGTGTATTCTTGCTATTTTTAATATAATTTGGATTTACCAAAAAAAAGTCTTAAAGGATCCCCAATTGTTCAGGTTATTATTATTATATGCTTTTAAGTTTTTACTTGAGTTTTTCCAGACTCTAACACCTGAACCGGATCTTACTTATGAGGAGGGGCAACCCATGAAAATACTTTATTTAGACCCCTTTATTGAACCTGAACCTGAACCACAGCTAGATGTAGTTGTCTTAAACAGGAAACTAGGAAAGGGTGTGCTATGTTTATTCTTGGTTTGTTACAGTTTCCTTTTGCCTGTGATAACACATTTTAATGCAGATGACCCACAGTTGTTCCGGCTATTGCTATATGATTCGAGGTGATTAATTCTTTCATATGTCTGGCTGAAGACGCTAAACTTAGCACTTCTTGGGAGGTAACCCATGCTCATGCAACACGGTAATATCTTTCCTTAACTCTTTTGCTTCAAATGGTAACAGTTTCTCCTCGTTCATACTTTTAATTTTATCTTTAGAACATTGAGGACAATGTTAGATTTAATTTTGGGGGTATGGAGAAACTTTTTAGTTGCATAAATAAACTCCATAGCCTAGAAATTTATGCTTATTAAGGATGGCACTAACCAATCTAAGTGGATGGAAGCATCTTGGTTGTAGGAGTTGAGGAACCAATCTGATTAGATGGAAACATCTAAAGATTCTATTCATAAAAGCACAGAGCTTAGGTGTTAGAATTAACATGGTAGTTTCACCATATCTCGTTGAGTCGTTTTCATCTTCTGTTTTTATTTTCTTTTTAAAATATGTTTCTAAGTAATTTGGTGGGCCCCGCGCATCGAATTGTTACCACTGCTGGGATGGAGTAGAGTGATTGAGTTACTAAAAAAAAAAAAAAAAAACCAGAACAATTAGACCAAACGGAATAATTAACACTTGGATAGCAATATGTGGGTATTCTCCCTGTCTCCATCGCCTAAACAAGCGTGGAACGCAGGATCCGTGGAAATTACCATGAAATCTGCTGACAAGAAGCATGCGCTTGGATCCAAAAGATCTAATCATGTTGTTAAAAAAAAAGAATTCAATGAATAAATCGACCGCTAGTTCCCTTGTATATGACAGTTGTGTTGATCTAGAGTTAGGATTATCGACCCGTTGGTTCCTTGTATATGCCAAGCTGTGTTGATATTAGTCCAGACCAGTATCTCAGTCCATTAGGATAGGTTCGTCTTGGCAGTGGCCTTCAGAAAGATATGGGAAACATTACCTTAGTCAACATCAAAACCATCAAAAATTGATGTAGTTTTTACAGTGGTAAGAAAAGTGGTTCATTAAAGACTTGTAGAGGTATGATTTAAGACTTAAAAAGAGAAAACACTAAAAACAAAAATATATACAAAAGATGTCACAAGATCAAAAGTACGGGACTCAGATTCACCAAACTCATAACATAAGGTTCAAATATTAATTCCTTTAACAATTATAGCTCAATAAATAAAGACATGGACTCTTATTTTTGCCAAGGAAGATTGTCAAAATATTAGTTGTAAGTCCTAAGCATGGGACATCAAAACATCTAAGCAAGCATGACCCATCAAATGATTTTTTTTTGGTAAGTCCAAAATTGTATTAATGAATATCAAATATTTACAAAGTGTTTACAAGAAAAAGAGATCAAAAGATCCCCAAAACTTATAAACTATTTGAATCTGTAATAAGACATGAGGAAATTCTAAAGACTTTAGAAAATAAGGTCTCTCATCATAATTTACCCTTCTCCATTTCTAAGAAGACAACCTCTTTTTGCCATGGAATCAATGGAAAAATTAGCTTCACGATATGTATGAACAAAACGAATTGAATCGTAATGATCTTGAATTCTTCTCCACCTTTGCCTTGCAAACCAGGGCACTTTATTACTTGAAAAAGCCAAAATGGCACCAATTGAATCTCGAGCGAACCAATTTTTTTTTGTAAGCCCACTTCATAGCCCACTCAAGACCCACATCACCCCATATAACTCTCGCGAGAAAATTGTTCGTTGAACCTAGGCCGATGCTTATAGCCCCTACAAAATTGCAGTCATGGTCACGAACAACAACCCCCGCACCTGCAACTCCAGGATTACCCTTGGCTGCACCGTCACAACACAAGAGCAACTCATCTCTGCCCAGAGGAAACCAAAAGCACTCAACCCGGCTGGATTAACTTCACTTGTCTATGCTTCACTCGAAAAAGAAATTCGAATCTCCAAGTCTGAGGAGGTATTATACATGTAGCTATTTAAACGGACAGAGTACTCATGAATCAAGTGGAAACTCATGCTTGAAAATGAATGGGGACCGACTTGTTTTGAAATAGCCTAGATTCCTAGTCGCACAGTGCGATCGCACCACCATAATAGCAAGAAGCCACAGGTCTTTGATAATTCTACTTCTCCCTAGCTGATTTATAAGCATTAACAACATCAATGTGAGGGCGAAGATTAAAAATATACCAAATCCAATCCCATGCTCTACGTTGCATAAGAACAATTCCACAAAATGTGATCTAAAGATTCTTCATCACTTTGCACAAGTAACATCCGCTGGCAAGCTCCACTTTAAATCAGCTTCTTATTTTGTCCGAAGTAGCATAAGCCTCTCTTGTTAACTTCAGCTTTTATGCGACTAGTTTAGGATGAATGACCTTCCTCCACAGCAAGCCATAAACATCCATAGCTGGATATTTTTTGCGGATGAGTTGTTTGCGTAACTTACGTGAAGTTATGCATATCCGGCATCCAAACTCTTACATCAGTTCCACCTTGCAAGATTGGAAGATTGGAGAAGATCAACTCCAGCAGGACGGATTGTGAGCGTGAACACCCTGCACCTGCCATGTATTATTAACAATAACAGCACTAACTATCACAGTACTATCAAGCTCATTTGTGCCTATTATATCTGCAATGCATTCATTACCATACCATATGTCAAAATATAAAGATGTACTCCTCCCATCCCCAAGAAGGACTTTGGTATTTGTCAACAATGGTATGAACCACTCTAATGCCCGGAAGAATTGAGACCCATCAAATGAGATGACAACTAATTAATCAAAATCATAATTCAATTTTAATTAGTGCAAAAGTCATATAAGAATTAAATATAATTACCCACGTATGATATTAGGCTTCCTCCTTCATCCCGGTGTTGGGGTTTAGCTCCTCATTGTGAAAACACTCTCAAAAGATAGAAACATGGCTCCAAAAGGTGTTTTTATTGAAGAAATATATGAAAACAGAATTTCGCAACGCTGTACTAGTGTTACAGACGTCACCGCTACAATTTATAAGACTGTGGAAGAACGATAGTTTATTGGTGTAGCAGAACCGTGACTGTCTGTGTTGGTTCAATGTTCTTCGTCTCCTTCTTCTTCAAAGAATTTGCGAGGTACTTTCATGTAACCCGATCGCCTCTCGCGGCCTCCGTATCGACCCCCAACTCCTCGATAACCTCTTTCGAGTCTCTCACCAACTATTTATAGACCATAACACAATTAAACTTCCAAGAAATCTCCGATTTTCTTCTCTTCCTAAGTTGAGATTATTCCATTTTTATTTGCTTACGTGTTAAAAATTGCTCCAACTCTTTCAAAACTGTAGATACGAATCCACAGATTTGTCTTCTCCTTATTCTACATTAAGTTCCATATATGAATGAGAAGGTATATAAGGAAATCCTAGATAATATAGCTACTGTTTTATCGAAACTCTATGGAATACTTCCATTTTTACATTTTCTAAACATCTTACTCAACGTGTTTGACCCTAACAGGGACCAATCTCGATCCTAGCACATAAGAAAGTACGAGAAAGAAGCTCTTAATCCTCTCCACTAAACTCAAGCAAATGTCCAAAACTTCCCAATTGCTTTTGCCCAATTAGCGAATATATCCCTTGATTTTCGAAACCAAACGGCTATCAACCCGTTTAGGTGTAACAAACCAATCAAGTTAATCCATTGATCGAATCCGGTTAAAACTCTCACTAATTGAATCGGGAAGCTCTGCATGTGAGAGAACATTTTGCCGCCGGATTGGAAATGTTGAAAGACCTCCCCTTATCCAGTGACTGGACTCCATTTAGCACTTTGGGTGAAAGTAGTAAATTTGGGGTATAATTAGTAATATTCCCAGGTGTTTTATCATTCTTCTTGGGTGCCTTTAACATTATGCAGGGTGCCATTAGTAATTTCTCCGGATGGTGCAAATAACAATTTTCGAGCTAATATCTCCGCATAAGTGTATTTCTCCAAAAACACCTACAAAGACATGAAAAGCCATAATAAATACAAAATCGAGCACTAACAATACATAGAATTGAGACCAAAATAGACACATAAATGCGACTATCAAATACCCCCAAACTTATTATTTGCTAGTCCTCGAGCAAATCAAATCTAGAAAATAAAATCCTAACTCACTTGTCGTGAGAGCATCGCGATTGCAATTAGCATGTGAAACAATCCTTTAAACCCCTAGGTAGTAGCCGAGTTATAGTCTCGGGAGGTTTTTTTTTTTTTGCTAAGTCAAAAAGTTTATTAAGCAAAAAAACGTAATTACAAGAATTACAAGCGGGAGGCACAAGGCCTCCCCACCCCCATAAACCAAAGGGGTTAATAAATAACCAAAGAAAGAGCCAAAGAAACAATCTAAAAACTCATAACTAAAATTAAAGAACGAGAATAAAAGAAAAAAGACAAGGAGCCTAAATTTCTTCACTCTAAATAGCGCAAACTAAATTTAAGTGTTTCCACCACCTTTAGTTTTCTTCTTAGGAGTCTTCATTATTTTTGCTTGATCTTGTATTTCCTTTATATACTCTTTACGAAAAGATAAATCCCACAAAAACTTTTGTTGAATATCAAATTTTGTAATACTGCAAAGAACCTCATGCTCCTCTTTTGTTAACTTTATAGTACTCAATTGGTCCGAGCATTCAGAGTCCTTGAATCCCTCAAATTCTTTTCCACAAACAGAGTCCATGTGAACCTTGGACTCTGCTACCGCCATTTCCTCTTGTAGCACACTAAACTTGTTCGGAGACAAAAACACTCCAGAACTATTTACTAAACTTCTACAATCCTTATGCGCCTTCTTAACTCTTACCATATCTTCATGTGTCTTTTTAGCTCTTTCCATATCTTCACGATTCTTCAGCAAAATTGCTAAATCATGTTCCATATTTTTTCCTAGCTCCAAAAATACATGCTCATCAGCATTTAATTCAATACCTTGATCAACCCGAGCCCTGAGCTTACCCAAGCTTATTCAAAATTTCTTGGATCCACATCATCAAGGCTATGTAAGCTATGCAAATTATTACTGAACACGATAATGTGAGTTTGGAATAGAGGCTCCAGCATCCATAACATTCAAGGAGTATCAACAGAATTGCTAACCCCAACTGAATCTTGAGCATCTCCATGTTGTATAGCATTATCCTTACCATTCTTCTTGGGTTGCCATTTAGAAACAACACGAGCACTGTCATGATTTTTATCATGTGAACGTTACAGAACAACCGAAGCATCTCCTACAGCTTGTTGTTTAACTTTTTTCTTTTTTCTGCACTCCTCATCCACATGACCAATAATCTTGCATGATGAACAATATTTTGGACGTTTAGGAATGTCTACAGCTTGCAAAAAATCTCTCCCTCCAACTGAAACATGAATACTATCAGCATCATGTTTAGCAAAATCAATATCAATTAAAACTGCTGCAAAATGCCCAAACTCATGAGTTAGGGTTCTTTTATCAACCACAATCGGAGTTCCGGAGAGATTTCCCCATAGACAACAACGTCTTTTCAACCCAAAGTTCAAAAGTCCAGGAAATTGTACCCAAACTGTCGCATGGGATGTTCTTTGTCTATTCGCATCAAACCCTGGATACCATTCTATCAATCTAGAGCTTGTTGTTCAACAATCCAAGCATCATCAAGAAAACCCTATTTTTATTTCTTAAAAATAACTTTATAATAAAAAAGCCACGGTTCATTGGTATGAACTGAACCCTATTTTCTCCCAACTCGCCATTGTCGCAAAAGGTTTTGCTTAACATCAAGAAGCTAAGACCTTTAGAATCCAGCCTCCCAATAAGGCTATAACGCTCGATCTCCCAGCCCTCTTTGAAATAATCTTCAGGTATTTCAATCGCTGGTTTTCCTCTCTTTAATGGAAGGGTTTGCGAGAGAACTTAAATCCCACCATGGTTGTTTCAACCTTTTCTTTCCTTAACTAGATCAGTATAACTAAGAGCCGTGTTACTAGTACTTTGGTTATGATTTTCTCCCATTGTAGACCATCCAAAGATGATCAAACAATGGAGAAAACGTGAAAAAAACCGAAAAAACTTTGTGTTTTTTCTAAACCCTAAAAATCGCCAGAGTAAAAATTCAGAAAACTCTATTTTTATCCTCTTCAGAAAATCTCGGGAGGGTTTACAAGAGATATACCCACAATACCTTTACCTGCATCACCAGCTATCTGTCACAACCTTGGAATAGCACTAAAGAACCTCCTTGGTTTGCATACTCTCATTGATTATAGAGGAAGTACCCCGATGCGAAATTTCAATTGTTGTACACGCAGTTTTCACTCAAGCATACTAAAATTCATATATAAGTGACAAAAGCTCTACTCAGATAGTCGCACTACGGACATCAATATCCGGAGTCAACAAATTACATGGATAGATTAAGAAGATGGATATAGAGAAAAATATAGATGGTTTTGATGTTAACTTAGGTAAACTGTGTTTCCCATATCTGTCTGAAGGCCACTGCCAAGACGAACCTATCCTAATGGACTGAGATACTGCCGTCTTATGCCAAGTTCATTAAGGATATGTGTACGCGAAAGTGAAAGCTTAAAGTACCTAAAAAAATCCTTTTAGCTAGTCATGTAAGTTCGATCATTCAACACCACAACTCCTAAGTATAAAGACCCATGTGCCCCTACCATTGCTTGCACGATAGGAAACACAGGGTAGAGAAAGCTTTACTTGACTTAGAGCTAGTGTGAACTTACTTTCTGTACCATGTGTACTTTCAGCTAGACTTGGTGAATTGAAACCTACCAAGATAACACCGCAGTTAGCCGATAGGTCTGTTAAAATTCCTCGTGGTGTGATGAGGTGTTCTTATTGAGGTTGACAAAGTTTATTTATCTGTGGATTTTGTAGTCCTAGATACACAACCTGTCCCTGAACCAGATAATCAAATACCAGTGATTTTAGGTCGCCCATTTTAGCCACGTCTAATGTTGTTATCAACTGTAGGACTGGACTTATGAACATATCCTTTGGTAATACGACCACTGAACTAAAAGTCTTTAATGTTACTAGACAACCTTGTAGATGATTTATAGGAAGTGAATATGATTAGTACTTTAGTTCATGATCTAGTTAGGATAATTGGGACGAAACTTTATTTGGTGATTCTTTGGATGAATTTGATCAGGACAATTCTCTTAGGTCCAGATAGATGACCAGACTTTAGAACTGTTGCTCTCGAACATTTTAAGGACTCCATGGACCCCGAAATTCAAGCCAGAGTGTTAGGTGTTTCTGAGAGTAATGATGACCCTAAGTTTGGGGGTATTTAATAGACGCATTTATGTGTCTATTTTGATCTCAATTTCCTATATTGTTGGTACCCATTTTTGTACTTATTTTGGTATTTTATCTCTTTGTAGGTATTTTTGGAGAAATAAACCGTGTGGAAAAATTGGCTCGAAAAGTGGTATTTGCGCTCGGTAGGAGAAAATCACTAAAGACACCCCCTCATTTGGATAAAGGGCACCTCAATTACTAAAGGGGCACACACTTGTTATTTACAGGACACCCCAAGTGTTAAAGGCACCAGCCGAGTTGGGTTAGAGGGCTTATCTTCTCCATCGTTTGAAATTAAGAAAGCGCGTGGGAAAATGTGTTCTTAAAAGATTTAGGGCTATGAGTTTTGAGATCTTATGAAGAGATTCAATGGCTGGAATTAACGGGATGGACCCGAAAGAGCAGAACAGGAGGGTTGGTAAGAGTGATTGGATCGGCGAACCTGGTTGGATCATCGAGATCAAGCTTGATAGAGGAAGAAAAGTTACGAGACTTTCAGAAAAGAATTGGAAAAGATTCTATGGAAGGTTTTCATGGGAGTAAGTTGGAATCATCGTTGCACTTGAGACAGGGGAGGTAAAGTGTTTTGGTTGGAAAGAAAAGGAAGTATCATCGAGTTTTATAAAACAGAGGCGAGAGAATCATTTCAATAATATTCACTGCGAACTCCCGATGTGGATTTGGATGAGTTGTTTCTCGGATTTGTTCATGGGTTGAGTTTTGTTTGGGCCTGTTTTGACTAAACATGGGTTCTAGTTATTTGGAGTCAGAAGGAAACGAGATAGGCTACAGATTTGGATCGAAACAGGGAAATGAGAATAATACTCGGAAAGTTCGGAGTTTTTGTATGGAAGTTTCGTGAGATTTTTGGAGAGAATATCTTCCTAAAGTTTGTCTACCATATACAGAGTAAGCTTGGATCAAAATCTACGATAATACGGCGTAAAACAGAAGTGAAAAAGGAACAAGTGTTGGATACTTAGAAGCAAAAATAATCCGTTAAAACCTTGAAGCACACAACTCAATCCTAGTGAGGTATTTTCCTAAA
>JAJJWW010000650.1:0-112309 GCA_023531295.1 Papaver armeniacum
ACTTTATGATGGAACAGGCAATGCTCGAGAACATGTTTCTCGATTTCTAGAAGCACTGGGTGAACATGAGCACAACCATACTGTCCGTCTGAAAGAATTTTCGAAGTCTCTGAAAGGCAGGGCATATACCTAGTACAACAACATCGCACCAGGAAGAATCAAAAGTTGGGGAGAGATGGTCAATGCTTTCTACAGAAAGTATTTCTTCGTTTCAGAGAAAATCACCCTCTCTGATCTCGGAAGGGTGTTTCAAAGGAGAAAAGAACATCCTAACAATTATGTGAAAAGGTTCAGAGTTCAAGCTTTGGACTGCCATGATCCAAATGTCATAGAACAACAACTCGTGGACTTGTGCATCAATGGAATGATTCCAGTCTACAAATCCTTATTAGAAAATATCAGGTTTCAGACTTTCTCAGAACTTCATGAAGCATCCAAGAGATCGGCAACTACTGCAGCTGCTTTATTGGAGAGAGCTAAGACTACAAAAGCTGAAGAATCACGAGAAACTCGAGGAAGCAGACGTTTAATCAACACACAATACAACCTCCAACTTTCCACAAATTTTGTTGCAGAAGGGAGCAAACGGAAAGCCGAGCCACAACGCAAACATACTTCCTCAACTCCTTCAAAGGCGCAAAAGAAGGATAATACGCAAGTTCCTGCTCAACACACAGAAGTTGATCCAGAAGCACCTGATTTCCCCTGCTCCATTGAAGAAGTTATCGAACTTCTAGACGCCTGGATTCAATACGGTGCAATCAAACTGCCATATGTCAAGAAAGAACCAACTGAAGAAGCCATGGAAAATCCTCGTTACTGTCGCTTTCATAGGTTCGTCAACCATCCCACAAGTGATTGTAGAACTTTAAAGCGCATATTCAAAGAAAAAATCGAATCAGGAGAACTCAACTTGGGGAGTGAAGGAGTACACAGAGATCCTCTCCCAGTCAGAACCTTCACCCTTTCTGAACCGCCTGTCAAGGAAGCAGTCCATTTCTTAATCGAGCATGTCTGCGAATTGCGATACTTATCAAAGGCTCAAAGGGGAGACATGTTTGCTCCACTAAATCACATCGTATCAGGAATGCGTTTGTCGATTCAAGAACCTTCAACAACAGACGAAGAAATGCACGACTAGGGACTTCTCACCACAGTCCATCTCAAGGAAAACGAGTTCAAACGAGAATTGATTGACGTTGGCACTGCTGTCAATGTTATCCCTTTGAAACTCTCAGAGCCGCTGGTGTCACACGACAAGAAGCCATCCATGCTCCAGTGACAATCACAGATCATGAAGGAACACCTAGAGACGCTTATGGCCACATTACTCTTAAGGTGAACATAAACTCATCCTGGACATAAATAAAACTTTACATGATTCTTGGACGCACATGGATTCATGCTGGAAAGGTAACACCAACACCTTCAATTACACACTTCTCTGTCGAAGAAACCTCTGATTCAGAGGAAGAAAAAGAGGATGTTTCACCGTTCGAGTATCTGGAGGAGGTCAAAGCCTTAACAGAGCTGACACAAAATCCTGATGAAAATGCAAACGCTTTCGTCAAAAGATTCCGTACTCAGGCAAGTCTCATTCCCCATCATGTGCCCATATCATCAGTTTTCAAATATACTTATCTGGTCCGAGGGCTTCACTCCACCAACAACTTAGCTATTGCAAAATGCTATGAGTGGATAATCTCACCTCAGCAATATTTCACCAAGTGGATGGATGCAGAACCTCTCCGAATCGAACACCTCACTGATACAGTCATTGTCGAAATAATGGCTGAGTTCGACAAATAGTATCCCAAATAATCTCCTTTGCACGAATGTCCACATGTGCCGCAAGGTTGGAAGAATTCAACAACATGGAATTCCACTGCAAGAAGAATTCCAAATCAACAGAAAATATTCAGGGCACGGATGATCAAATCTAACAAATTTCAGGAAGGAGATTTAGTTCTCAAAGCAACTAAGCGTAACTTTCATTCTGCAAAGAACTCCAACTGTGAATGACCTTTTATGATCTCTAAGTCTGTTGCTGGTGGCTACTACAAGTTGATCAACATGGACAACAAGGAGACTGTGGCCGTGATACATGAGAATTGGCTCAAGGCCTTTGACGTTTAAGGTTTTGGATATTCGAGGCATCGGATGGTCAAGGCACGAACACCTCAAACATTTGGTGTTTAGAATTTTCTTTCATTATATTTCAATTCCTCCAAAATGTTTGCAATACTTGCATTCAGTAATATAAATTCAACAATTTATCAAAATTCAGTTTACTTAAAGAAAATCTCTATCAAGCCCAAAGAAAATCCTCAATCATCTACTTATCCAAAACCAATCAAAACCATAAACCAAACCTCACATCTCTCAGAAGTTCATAAGTTCAAGAGATTATGAAAAGAAATCAAAGAAAATCAGCAAAGAAAGACTTTTGCTCCTCTGCATATTTCAAGACTTGTAAGGCCGCCTTCTTCATGTTCAGCTCTTCAGTCAGCCTAGCAATCTTGTCTTCCTTCTCCATCACAGCATCATTTGGAAAGGGTATGTTCTTCTCACATGAGTTCTTAATAGAATTTATCTTCTTACGAAGCCACTTCACGTTGAAGCCAAGTCTCTCAGAATTCTCCAAGTTGAACTCCAAATCAAAGAGTACATCTGGAATCACAGCATTTATGGCCCTAGTGCATATATCACTTACAACACGCAAGATAACACTTACTTGCATGGTTAAGTAATAAGCACGCTTTGGGTCTCTAGTAACGACGGTATGACCAAATTTCTTCCATATTTTCTCGTACAAGTTGGCATATCCAATGGGAACGCTGAATCCACCAACTAGTTCGTGATATGGGAGTGATGCGTCAAAAGGAGGATCAAAATCAACTCCTTCACTTGGGTATTCATGCACCACCATACGGTTTTCAATTACTGGAGCAATCTCTACAACAACAGTTTCTTCAGTCTCTTCTACTTGCGGCTCAGTTCCTTTCATCACTGAAGCAACAACAATCGAAGTCTCGATCTCCTTAATTTCCTCAACGACAACACTCTCACAGCCTTGAAGTGCATATATGGTTGGATCTTTGTCAATAACCCCAGGGTTGCTCGTCTCATCATTATTGACTCTTTCATTCTCAACTTCAGTATTTTGAACCTAATACGAAGATTACATGAGATTAGGATCATCCAAGCATGAAACCAAAAGAAATCATAAAACACAGCATATTAGTGGTCTAACATCATCAAGGTTCTTCATTCTACATGCTATATGTCAACAAATAACGTGAAAGTCACAAAAACACGTTTTACAACAAGCTCGCCTGAGAAGACTTTACACTGCCCTATACAAAACGATGAACTGGGAGCAATTGGTGAAGAATCAAGGGTTGAGTTATATACTATTCTCTTCGTATGGATGTTATCTACATCATATAAAAATTTCATAGCAATCGGATAAACGAGCAAAAAGATGTGGTCGAAACATCCGACTACATGACAGCTGAAAACTTCCTGAAAGTCTCCTGGATGTTTACTGTTTCGTCTGTTTCGACCCCTAAACATACTCTAAACTTAAAAATCTTCCTTGGAAAAGCTTGGAAATTTCCTGGGAATAAAGATACATATGCGGATCGCGAAAATCTGATATCGGACGAAGATTTTACGGCGTTTTTGCTAAAAGGCTGAGTTCTGAAATTTCTGGTGACGTATTTTCGGCAAAGCTTTTCATATATTCACATACATTCTCATTCATTCACTCATGAATCAACAAGTTTATGCTCCTATGGATAAAATGCAAAGGAAATACTTACTTGGGTGGTCTCTAAAGCATTCGAAGAACCAGAATTGCTCGCATCGACATCGATAACACCATTACTTTCATTCGGTTTCAAGCTTTGAGAGTTTCCTTTATCACCATCCTCCAAACGAGCATCATCAGTACTCTCCACTTCCATGGAGACATTCTCCTGGACATATTCTCAACAATTAGCATTTTTTATCTACAAAGAATCATGGTTCGTTATACGGAGAAACACTTACAACCTCTTCTTCATCATTCAAATCAGAAGTTGTTTGCCCAGCAGCAGAGAACTGAAGACCGTCAATACTCGATGGAGTAAAATTCTATAACAAAATAACAAATATTGGTTTTTACGATCCTAATTACACGGATGAGAAGAAGTCATGGTAAAAAGTATCGATGACTCACCAAACGAATCACTGGGGACTTTATGGTGTTAGGTAACATCTTATAATTCTTGTTCCTTCCTTCTCCACCATGAATAGTTGCTTCAGTTTCTGAGACGTCTACATCGATTCGAGGTCTTACGTTACGACCGTCCTGTGGAAAGTTTTGATGCAATAATCAAAAGACAGTTATCATAATCTTATGAATACTTCATAAAGAATACTTACTTGTGAACATCCTAGAGATGTTTTCCGTTTATCACTACCAGGGAAATACTTCAATCTTGGTCGAGTAGTAATCATATCAGCAGAAGGAGGCTCCTTCACTAAAATTTGATCAACTATCACGAAATCAAGTAAACGCTTGAGTTGTTGATCCCAAAAGTTTATGTAACCCGGAGTTACATATGTGACTCTCTCAGAGCTGGGGAACCAGAATTCAGTTCCTTCCACATGTGTGCGGTCCAGACGGGTCATGAGATGTTCAACTGAGGGTTTCCTTCTTCGAAAATTCGGAACACATTGATCCATACCCATTTGCCGAGCCGCCCTATCAATATTGTATTCTTCCACCAAGAATTCACCATGTATTATGGATATCATATGACCAGGAGTACAACTTAACATAAAAGACCTCTCGCCGTTATTCAAATCAGCACCAGATTTCAAAGTCATACTCTCTTCAGTATTAAAAGTTGTCAACTGAGAGATGTAAAGGGGAACTGACACCCATGGGCGGAAGTTGAACTCAGATTCACGGTCGAAGACATCAACGAAGCGAGTCTTGAGTCGAGGTTGTTTTGTAGACCAGCGCATGATCCTGGCATTGGCCTTCTCAGAGAAAACATGGCGAGCATCAGTGCTCAATCCTTGCAAAATGGTACGTGGAATGGGTGCGTAATTCTTGAAACGCTCCCACATCAGATCTTGAAGAAACATTGTATTGGCATAACATTCAATCTTCATAAAACCATTTGAGATGCTGGAGTCTATAATCAAGGAGTCCAAGTTAGAGTACAAAGAACCAAGGAACAAATTGCCTATTGGGAGATGCTCACCCTGAGCCATCTTACTTGCAAAGGGAATCACAAACGGCTTCAAAAAATTTCCAGCATCTTCAAATACATCTCTGGACAGCCATAAACACAAAAAAGCAGCAATAGATAACGTACCGTCAACATGCCACTCCAAAGGATATCTCTTGGCCACCAGTGTATTAACCAATGAGCATAGAAACCTTTGCTGCCAGATGCCTTATTAATCTCCTCCATTGTGGTTGTCAAGGTGTTAGAGATTGCGATTTCCTCTGATGAAGAAAGACATTCAGGAAGATTACCCGTGATTGGAAGATGTAACAAAGCAACTACATCTTCTAGAGTAATGGTAAAATCTCCCCATCTGCATATGAAAGTGTGAGTTGGAATACACCAGCGAGCAAGTAGAGCTACTATACCTCGCGCATCATGAAAAATGAACAAATCTCCGGAAGCTTGAATAGCCCGTATTACTTGTGCATCATGCAACTTGGCTCGAACACGAGGAAAACCTAACATGTACCTCGCCCATCGAGAAAACTTTTCCAAGGGCCGTCGAGAAAGCTTGAATTCGATGATTGATGCAGAAAATTATCCTCGTTCAAGACAGAACCGAATGGCTTCCTGAGGAGTCACCAATTTTTTCTAAGTAACCACCTCTCTGGGATTTATCAGAAGACGAAATGCTGGAGTTTTGAGACGCTTTTCAGGCCCTTGATCTATGAAGAATGCATCCTCTATGTTTGCAACGTTCTTAATTCCAGGAGTTTCATCTTCGCCAATGGAAGTCTCATCCGTGCATGAATCATCCTTAGAAGCATCATTATCTATGTATGAATCTTCCCTGGAGGCATCATTATTCACACGCATATCATCTCTGGAAGCATCATTGGCTTGGGAATCAGACATCCTTGCAAAGTATCTATAACATGCACACAATGCTCCGCTTCAGCATATCATTCATATAAGATGCAAACATCAATGAAATGAAGTAATTGGAAAAATGCTCACGCAAGCATCTATAAAATGGTAATTCTCAACTCTTACCTTTTTTACGATTCCACTAACATTAGTGATTGCAACGTAAGAGTTAACACTTTAAAACTTGCTCGTTTCTTCGAACCTACAAAAGATGAGCAAAAAATTCAGATTTTCATAAAATCATGAATATTTCTACTGTGTGAACATTCACCATGAAATTATAAAAATTAAAACGTTATTTCATCATAAATAATTGTTTATTTCTAATGATCACAAAAAATTCAAGTCTTGAATTTTTATATATATTCATATATATAAATAATAAAAACGTGAATTATTCACGTAAATAAAAAAAAACATTTTGATGTGATCAAAGCTCACGTAAATAAAATTTTGTGGATATTTCACGGTTTCATAAAAAAAAATCCATGAACAGGCCATGGTTTCATAAAAAAAAAAAAATCTTTTTCCTTCGCATCATCATCTTTCTTTAAAACGAGGGTTTATTTCGGTTTTGTGAAAAGTTCACATCTTTTAAGGTAAAGTTTTGGCTTTCATGAAAACCAAAAACAAAATTTTATCACTGGACACAAGTCTATATGTATAAATAAATAAAAAAAAATCCCTCCTAAGTCAGGGATTATTGCTAGTTTCTTAAACTAACGATCAAACGAACATACGTTTTCAAAAAACAAGGGGTTTTCTACAAAACTCACACTCATATATGCACATATATATAATTTTAGCATGATCAAGACATGAACAACTCATGGAACTCATTAACTTCTACAAAAAAAAATCCGCTTACCTGGTCGACGTCGGCCGGAATATGACCGGACGGCGGCGACAGTCGGTGGTGCTCCGGCGAATTTTTTTTTCCTTCTCCTGCTGCTGACGTGAGGAATATGAAGAGGTGATGAAGGTGGTGGCCGGTTGTTGTAGGTGAAATAAAAAAAAAAGAGATTCATTCCTTTTATATCAAATTTTATTTCCAAAACCTAAGTTCACAAGGATTTCCGTATCGGGCCCGGCCCATGAATCATAAACCGACCAAGGTCCCATCACCAAATCAGCGGTTCAACACCAATTTATGCTCATAAGACGATGCTCTATCGTGCCACTGAGATATGGGATCTTCGTTCAAGCCGTGGATCACTCGCACAATCGAAAATCCGGTAACATCTTATCTTACGACAAAGTTCAATTACTTGTTTCGTTCGTATGTTGGAAAATCACCATTTAGTGCTGAATGAGGAACATGACTGTCCCTCACTAAGAAGGGGACTTAATGTAGATGGTGGATTTTCGACAAAGGCTAAAATCGTAAACCCATAACTATATATTTTCCTGATCCAGCAATCAGACGAGTATTGAGACTCATGTCTCTCGACAAAAGCATGAAAGCTCGTGCCACAAGCATTTCTGACTGAGACTACTATCTCTCAGAGAATATGCGGATGTGCAGTCTCTCAGCTGAGGCAACGAAATATCTTGTAAATACTGAGCAAGTTCAGTAACTATTTTTATATAGAATCGAAAGATTGGACGGCTCTTAGACAGCTTGCCTGCTAGTATAGAGCAATAACGTCTTCAGGATGTAACAATATTTTCCCTGACTATATAAAAGAAATATGACGCTTCAACAAGCTCATATCATTCGACTCCTGAACAATTAGTGCTCCTAGACGATCGTATTAGTATAGAGCCATCAATTAATTATTCCTAAATCACTAGATTCATTCACTGAATCCCTGAAAAATATTCTACATTTTTCATAATATTTCGTTACTTCAATTCATGGTCCTTCCCATCAGAATTCCATGGGTTAGTAATAAATATCTAACACACGGGCATCTGAGCATTATCGAGTAAGCCCCGACTAAAATGGTGCAAGTGTATTCAATGCACTAACGAGCACCTGAATGCATGAATGAATATTTCAAAATACGACGAGACGATGAACCTATGCAAAATAAGAAAGAAAATAATAAATAATAAAATATTAGCCAAGGCGCTGGGGACTGGACCCACCCACCGACCGGTCGGTCGTGCCGTGACCAGTCCCACGCCCAGTTTTATATTTTATCATATTTTTGTTATTTTCCTTAATCTTATGAAGATCCTTTCATTTGAACAAATATCCTTTGTTTTAAAGGAACTCCTCAGTTTCATGGTGTTTCCTTCGCATCAAGGAAATAATATAAAATTAGGAAAAATATCGTGGGACCGTGTTTATTAGCCAACCGGCTATGCCTTGATCCTGTCCGGTCCCACACCTCATGATTCCTCATTATTTTATTATTATTTCCCTAATCTCATGAAAACTCCTTAATCTCATGGTATTTCCATAAAACCATGAAACAATAATAAAAAATTAGGGAAATTCGTGGGACCGGGCCCAGACGGCCGATCATGCCCTAGCCGGTCCCACACGCCCCTTATTTTATTATTATTATTTTTATGTTTCCTTGATCCCATGGAATTCCTTGATTTCATGGTATTTCTTTCAAATTATGAAAATTCCTTCAAATCATGGAAATAATACATAAAATTATAAAATTAAGGAAAACTCACGGGACCGGGCCCTAGACGGCCGACCATGCCCAAGCCGGTCCCACACCCTTATTTTACTATTATTATCTCATGGAAACTCCTTCACTTCAAGGAAACTCCTTGATTTCAACAAAACTCCTTAGTTTCAACAAACTCCTTGATTTTATGATATTTCCATAAAATCATGAAAAAATATAACAAAAATTAAGAAAATGCTATGGGACCGGACCCATTGGCCGGTTGGCCATACCTTGGCCATAGCCGGTCCCACACTTCATGATTCCTTCATTTTATTGTTATTTTCCTTCATCTCATGAAGTTTCCTTAGTTTCAACAAAAATCCCCGATTTCTTCATATTTTCCCAAATGATTGCTCAAACGCACATCAAAAAATATCAAAATTCTCAGGACTGAGACGCGAACACTTTGGTGACATGAGCATATTACCTTGACCGACCAGGGTTGGCACTTTGTCTTGCAAGAGGCCGGTCCCTCATATTTTCATCATTTGACCTAATTTGTTCATATTAGGTTCAAACTCTTCCAACAATTTGGAATTTTCATAGAATGATCGTCAGTCGATCCCATGACCACCCAGGGCCGGTTTCATGACCCCTTGGTCGGTCCCTCATATCTTCATAATTAATTAGGTTTTATCACCTAAGGCTCAGACGAGCATTATTTTAATAATAAATGATTAAACCAGCATTTAATCATCCTTTCATCAACAAATCAACGAGTCTTCAAGAGACCTTGGTATTTGCTCACTTGAGCATCTGGGTGCTACATGGTCAACCCATGATCCCATGTAGCCGATCCCTCCTTTACTTCATGTTTAATTTTCAATAAACCATCAATTGGTCAATCGAGTTAGGGTTTCTGAGTCCAGGGTTCATAATTTCAGATTCGAACGCTAATAATTTTACGACGATCTCATGATCAGCATTTTATTAATTAGGCTCGGTTCAATTACCAGTGTTTTAAATTAATATTTTATCTTGGTCACGCTACCAATAATTCATAAAATGAGCAACATTTGCTCAGATGAGCAATATTTGCTCAAACCAAGGAATATTGGTTCAATTTTTAATATTCAACAATCCATCGAATGAGCAATATTTGCTCACCTTAACTCTCAACATTCACGTGAGAATCATACCTCTGTCTCAACAGACACGTTCAATTCATGAGTCTCATAACATTTTCAAATCACGTTCGACTCAAAAATACAAGGACTCATCGTCCCATGATCATGAAGTCAGCAACTGACTAACTAATCACGAGACATCAATCGTGTCACATGGGGTATATTAACTAGGGTTTTGGTCTGGAGGTCTACGGCACGTGTGTTCATACACACGACGATAATGTGAGCAAGTCGTGCAATCAGTTGAAGGAGTTAACAAAGTAGTGGATGGAAAATCGACCAAGTCTCCGCACGTTGAGCAATTTGGTTTTAACACGATTTCCACTTCTCCACTCTTTGATTCCATCAAATGTCACACTTCATGGTATCATGGTGTTTACAATTCTAGCAATATAAATAAGTCTCTGAATCATGATTGAAGACAAGACAATCTCACGTCAAACAGACAACACGAGATTAACAACTCAACATTTGAGCAATTACTCTCAACAGAGCAAATTCAATCATTCAGAACTTATCTTATTTTCAGAATACACAACACACCTACAATCTTCGATCACCATTGATCTCACACATTTCTCAGCTTCCCTCCTACAGATCGACCCATCCTCTCTTGTGACCGAATTTACTCTGGAACGGCCATTGTCTTGGTTTAGGCCCGAGTACTACAGATTGATCTCTCGAATTCAAAGCACTCCCTTCTTGCAGTGCATGTGTGTGAGGTTTGACAGTTCGCTCGGTTCAAGGAGTTTCCTCCGCATGGTCGTCTACTCAATTCCTTAAAAAACAGCAACTCGTTTTGCCCCATCTACACCTCCACTAAAGAAACCAAACGCCCAATCGAACTCAAAATCGATTGTTAAACAAAAAACAGGCAGAAAGACTTGCTAAGATTGCTCAAGACCAAGAACACGAAGAACAAGAGTTATCGGACGATCAACTACTCAGAAATATGGCTTCTGTGAGAAGGTAAGTCATTTAAAACTGTTTAATTAGTGTTTCAATCGATTTGTAGCTATGGGTTTAGGTCAAAATCGCGAAACCCTAACTGGAACTGTTGAGTTTCAGTAGTTCCGGCATTCACTTTAGTATGAATGCCACACCGGAAGCAAGTGTCGGCGTTCGATCTAGGATGAATACCACACCGGTATTGATTTCCGACATTCAATTTAGTATGAATACCACACCGGGAACTAGTACCGGCATTCAATCTAGGTTGAATACAACGCCGGAACTTAGTTTCAGAAAATCCTAGGATTTTGTCATCTGTACCGGCATACATTGTAGTTTAGATTCCATGCCGGAACTGGGGTTTTAGTATCCAGGAACTTCAGAATTATTTCCGACATCCTCGATATTTTTTTCAATGCCGGAATTAGGTCCCGACATGGGTTTTTGTTATACATTTATGCCGGTACTTGTATTTTGTATTCCAGGAATTTCCCAAAGTGTACCGGCATCCTCGAAATCTATTTCTCAATGCCGGTACTAGTTCCCGGCATGTTCGATACATTTTTTATGTATGCCGGTAGTGATGATTCTATGCCGTAATGTGGTGTATCCATGCCGATATTAGAAATGAAAGTTAGTTGTCTTATATTTATTTCGTGCTTCTTTTGAAATAGATCTAAAGCAAAGGAAGCCAAAGCAAAGGAGGCTAACAAAGGAAAAGCTAAATCTGCTGTCACTAAGAAAAAAAGGAATGATGGTCTTGATACTCCTCAGTCTCTGCCTCCTCGAGGGAATAACAAAAAGCGTTTGGGTGGTGATGCAAGAGGGGATATTTGGGATAGTGGTCGTGATCGTAGTAAAATCGTTATTCGTGAATCTACCGGAGTTGTTGAGGACGAAGATCATCAAGATGAGCAAGATGAAGAGGAAAGTGAGGAGGAAGACAATGAGATTGATCCAACTCAATTAGCAAACCAAAGCCAAGGGGTAGTGGAACAAGGTGGTCCAAGTGAACAACCCACACAAGGCAAGGGGAAAGGGAAAGGGCAAAGGCAAAGTAAAAGTTAAAGGTTCGCACCTTCCTCATATTGATGACATGATACCCGACCTTGAACGTGGTAAATTTTGGGGCGCATCTTCTTTTGATCCGGAGTATCTATTTGGCTACAAGGACTCATGGGCTCGTACTATATATCAGACCTATGTAAGAATTTATATCTCGTGCATATGTATTGTTTTGTATTTATGCAAAATCTCTTAATCGTATTATATCCTAATTGTAGGATCATACGAAGGTTGTGCGTGTTTGCCGAAACCAAGCCGCGGCTCATTGGGATTTGTCTTTGGAGCATGAAGAGGTCCAAGCAATAGTAAAGGATTCCGGTCTATATCCTTTGGTTGAAAATTATGTGAAGCCAGATATTGTGACAGTCAATTGCTTCGTCGAAAGGTATCATGGTGAAACTGATACCATGCACTTCCCGTTTGGAGAGATGACCTTGATCCCCGAAGATGCTCAGAACATTCTAGGCTTGGAAGTTATTGGCAAATCAATTGCATAACGAGATAATCATTCTTTTGAGCTAGAATGGACGAAGTTGCACGAGCTTACTAACAAGTTGTTTGGTTGGGACTACAAAACTTCTGTGGAAAGCTTCTATGTATCTAAGGCTAGTAGGACAAAGACCATCAAGCTGACCCTGCTTAAGAAGAAGTTTGAAAAGACGAAGGCAAGAAGTTTGAAGGATGGATGGGATCCCGCACAGATTCGTTATACAGCCGCTGCGTACCTGTTATTCATCTTTGGCACTAGGGTATTCCCTGACACTAGTATCAACAGGGTTAGTGCAAACTGCCTTCAGTACTTGGATCCATTGGAAGAGGTCTTTACCTATTCATGGGGCACCGTGGCAATGGCACATTTGATGGCGGAGATGAGAAGGGCCTTTAAGGCGGTTGCAAACCTATTTGTTGGGAATTTCACTCTACTCCAGGTATTTTTGTTTTTAAACTAATGTTCTTATTTATATTGTTCACATGTACCCTTATCATGAATTTAGAAAATTTACTGATTTTTATATGTATCATTTCACATTTGTATAGGTGTGGGCTTATGAACATTTCCCAACATTGTTTAAAAACAACCCCTTCTTGAAGTTTATTCCCGTTGATGACCCCGAGGAGCCTAGAGCCAAGATATACGAGTTCAACAGCCATCCGAAGCCCGGTAACGATCGTCGACTGATAGAAATGAGATTGGCTCTGGACGCGATGACTACCAAAGATGTTTTGTTCGACCCTTACAAGGAGGCTAGAGAGAACCGCCAATACATGAGGTTTTATAATGTTGCATTTTACCAAGGGCCTTTGTTCCACCCAAAGGGATACGTTATGGCTGATCCTCGACGTGTGATGCGGCAACTTGGATACAAGCAATTACCTAGATGCATGACAGCCTCTACTGAAAGGTATGTTCTTGATTTTTCTCAGTGCATGACAAGTTCCACAAAGTTGAGGGTATTATATGATCCAACTCCGGAACCAACACATTGGAGGGATAGGGAACCACGTCGTTTGGTAGCTCCTCTTAATTGGGAGCTTGTGAACAACGGTGATGAAGCCGACCCACACTACATTCATGATTACTTGGAATGGTCACATCCTATTGTCGTGCGCCCGGAAGACGTCCAAGTTCCACCCCAGAAAAACCCTCCCGTTCCAACTCCTATAAAGGCACCACCTACGATGGCCCAACTTAATAAGACCGTTGGATTGCTAGTAAGTATTGTTAATTGCTTAGTTGTTTAATATATACATAATCTTACATTAGCATATATATACTAATTATGTGTTGTATGTATGAAACTAGCGACGTCGGCTTGGAAAGTTGAAGAAGATGTTAGGTTGCAAGTACGAGGAAGGATAGGTGCTATCCCTTGAAGAAATGAAGGAAGTCGTGGAAAAGATTGATAAAATTGAAGACCCAAGTGAAAGAGCTTTGTTTGGGGAAACAAGGAAGGCGCCCATTTTCAAGAAGCAAAAGACCTAGTGATGAACTCTATAGTTGTGTTTCGTTATTTGGATGGTGGTTGTTATGTTTTGAACAATTTCTAACTTGTTTTTGGTTGAACTCTTTAGTTGCTTGGTTTAATTTTGGTTTATGATACTTTGATGAAGAACATTTAGGCACGATTCAGTTGTTTGGTTTATGTTGAACATGTTTAGATTTCTAGTAAAATGTTGTCTCTGTAAGTTTTCTTTACACGAGAAGCGTCGTCATTCAAATGTTTAAGTTCGACATCATCGGTATTGGTTCCGGCAATAAAAGCAATTTAAATTCTATGCCGGCGCTTGTGCCGGCACGGAAAAATTTCCTCTAAATCCATGCCGGGCTCAATGGATGAAAATGACTATGTTTTTGTGTAGATTTTGGGTAGTTCCGACATTAAAAGAATTATTCAATCGATGCCGGAATTCTGATTTTCTTACTCTTTCATATTTTTGCATAATTCCGGCTTTGGTTTTTGATAAATATACTATGCCGGTGTTGATTATAAATAGGTTACAAATGCTCTATTTATTTCATTCCTAGATAATCTATTACATTAGATTTCAAACTTTCAATTAAAACATACTAAAACATGTTAATGAAGCCCTTTTGGTTTAAGATGATCTACTATTTAGTAAGTCATCCCTTTTCAACAATTGCGGAACCTTTGAGCCTTTCGCGAATATCTTCGAGTACATCGTCTGGAATCTCGGTGTCAAGGACCATCTTCATTGGTTCTTCTTCTCTTTCAACATACTCCTTTCCCTTCATATAGCCTCCATCACACCCATCGATAGGCTTGCATTGGCCCTTGGGGGTTTCTCTTGATTATGCTAGTTCAACAACTTTGTCAAACCATTGAAACTCATCGCACTTTGGGTAATTCAAACACCTTAGAAACATTCTTCCATTTTCAGCATCATCAATTTTTGCAATCCAAAACCGGCGTGTCCCATCACAGCTTCTACACTTTGAATAAATAAAAGGACAGTCCATGGCTAGATGAGACGGTGACTTGCAAATTTGACACGTGCAATGATGATTCTGTAAGAGAAGATTATATTAGTTATGCGTCATAGTAGTGAAGATTTTAAGTGTCCATATATTGTTAGTAATGTTCAATCTACTTACTTTGCAAATAGAGCTTGATGATGAATCTCCCATCGCTTGTGAAGCTTGAACCGTGCTTGATTGATCTATTTTTTGAGGCTTGCTTTCTTGAGAGAAGGATTTTTGTTATTTGGTGGTTGCTTTGTTTAGATTTTTCCAAAGGAATTGGGGGTATTATATAGAAATGAAGCACCAACGGTCATATTTTTCAAAAAACTAGCCATTTTTTTTTTGAAATTCAGCAGTACCGGCATAGTCACAATTATACATTCAACGCCGGTATGGTGTGCCGGCGTTAAATCATGTTGTTAAACAATGCCGGTAATAGTTACACATTTGGCATAATCTCGGTGAAGAAATTCACTTGTACCGGCATAAATATTTAACTATATTTCATACCGGTACGTTGTTCCGGCGTCCTATGTCACATTAACTTGAATGCCGGTAGTTTGGGTGATTTCAAAATTACTAGCCGTTGAGGTTTTTCTCTATATAAAGAGAGCCAATACTTGGACCCAAAAGCCCAAAACTCGTGTGTTTTTATATATATCCTTGAGACTCTTAACTTCCTAAACCCTAAACCCTAGAACAATCATCAATAAATAGCTTAGTATAGTACCTAATCCCACATACAACAAATGGCATCGTTTGACTCCGAGGAAGATTTAGCATTCACCCAAGCATGGTACGCCGAAACTCGTCCTTCAACTATAGATAATAGCACGCGGGATTCCATGTGGTTGAAGATTTTTAACAAGTTTATTCACGATTACGGTAACCCGAAAGGAAGAACTGCTCAACAAATCGAGCAACGACACGACATCATCCTAAATGCGGTGGTTGAGTATCTAAAAATGAAACACCGGATCGACCACGCTACCCACAATAGATTGTCCCCTCAACAACCCGTAAGTATCCTTATGATTAATTCGACACAATCTACTCTTTTTCAATTTTTATGTAACAAACAAAGTTTGTGTGTTGTTTTTGTAGCATGAAGCCGTGAAAACGCGTTACTTGCAAGAAAAGGGAGAAGCATTCATGTTTGAAGCCAACATGAACCATATTGTAACCAAAGTCATGGAGTACCACCATCTGGGTGGATCGGAGACGGATTCTTCTTAAGAAGATTGATAGTTTAGTGGTATTTACTTTGGTTTTTAAGGTATTTGGTTAGATTTTTAGGGTATTCGGTTTGGTATTTCGTAAGGTTTTGTGGGTACATCTCTATGTAAACCCTCACGAGACTATAACTCGTCCACTTGTGTCACCAAGTGGTTTAAAGGCTTGATGCACGTGCTAAGTGCATTCGTGCTTCCTGCGACAAGGATTAAATTTGAAATAAATTATAGTTCGGCTTATTTTGTTAACATAATACAATCCCATCAGAATCCCGGCATAGATATTGTATATTTTTTCATGCCGGAACCAAGTGTTACGATACTGTCTACAATAATCCATGTTCCGGCGTTCCATAGATAACCTTTAGTGAGCTGGCAACAATTCCCGGCATGGTCGTACTTCCTACATTCAATGCCGGAAGATTACATTCAATGCCTAACGGCTATTTTTTTAAACCATGGACCAGTAAAGAGCATTGCCGGCGTGGGATCTAAGAAACTGACAATGCCGGGATGATAAAGTGGAAAAGAGCCGTTATGTCCTCATATATTTAAAGGAATGGATACACCCATTGCACTTGATACCTCAAAAAAAAAAAAAAAAAAAAACAAGGTTTGCTCCAACACATATCTCTGATGGCATATCAATCACCAACTAGCAATTTCATCAATGCCATCGAAAAAGAAAAACTTATGAGGAACAAATTGTCCACTCCGATAAGAAATCAATCATCAACCACCACCAACTCAGTTGCCACAATACTAGAAAAACTAAGAAGGAAGGAAGAAACCACCAAGTCAATTGCCGCAATGGAAGAAGAGATACTTAAGAGGAAAATACAAGAAGAAGAGGAAGCAAAGCTTGAACAATATCGCAAAGAAGCTAAAGAGATCCTTAAATGTCAAAAACAAGCTAAGATAGAAGCGGATGTTGAGGAAGAAACCGAGTGGATTAAAAATTACTACATAATATCGGATTTGCCGGAAGATCACCGCCCTTCGGATCTTTTTTGGGGTCTTGTTAGGACTGGACCTCACATGAATAACTTGTTGGATGGTAAGAACCGCAGAATAGAATAAAGTGATCTCCTTGTACGAAATCGAACAACTGCACTCATCAAATTATGTCGCAAATACAACGAGTTTCTTGCAAGATACAGAGGGAATAGGTATGAAGCTCAGGACGCATATACCAAGTGGAGAAAAGAGCCTTTTAGGCATTTCGAAGAAGCTTTGCTTCTTGAATCTCGTTCCAAGAAATGATGTTAGTTACAATTGGCTTAAGATCTTTCATTTTATGTGTTACGTTGTTTTAGTGGTTAATGTTTTTATGTTTATTTCCTTAGTATTAATATGAAGGCCAATTTGGGTCAGTTTGCTTGCTTAAACCTTTGGGTGGTGTGTTAATAATGAATCACGAACCAATACCGGCATAGAGTGTTAATAACAAATCAATGTCTGAAGCCAGCTGTATACATAGATTCTGTTAAAATCGTCAGACTACCGGCATTGATTTTGAAAGTTGGACAACGCCGGAATTATCATTGTAACTATCGCACCAATTATATTTTGAAAGTTGGACAAGTAATTCTAACTCCTTTTTCTTCTCCATTGTAACTGTCGCACCAATTATCCCCCATTGTAACCGTTACAAACTACATTATTACATAAAATTGATGGTTATAGAATGGAAACGGTTCCATCTTTCTATTTCTTTTTTTTCACTTCGCAATTCCAAAAGAACTTCCAAAACCCCTAAACTCTATTATTTGGTTTCATCCTCTGAACCAAATTCATTCAATTCTTCAAACCCAAAGAAGAATGGGTCCTCGCAAACCTCCTGAAAAACCAAAACCTAATCCTGGTGGTAAATTGAAATCAGAAGCATCTATTGAACAAGATGATGATGAGGAAATAACAGAGATGATGAGGTAAGTGATGAAGAAAAACCGTTTCTTCGTTGTTCGTTTTCGGCTAGTTCCATTAATAAGTGTTAATGATAGATCGACTCACATGATAATGATCCCTTCGTACATAATTTTTAAGCTGCCAAACTAGTAGTGCTTATATGGAAATGTTGGTTTCTTCGATTTCCTCTCATGGGTATGTGAAAAAATATGATAGCGTAACTTTTTTTTCTTCCTTTGTTTATTTCTTACACTTCATTTACACTCAACTTATTTTTAAAATCGAAGAAATAACCTTTTCGTTCATGAATGAAAAGGGTATATTCTGCACAACCAAAATAATGAAGGGCATCTCATACAGTTTATTCGTTCAATTCATGAATGAAAAGGGTATTTCATGTACTTCAACTTAAAAGAAGGGGCCCAACTGCAAAAATTTGATAAACAAGTGTACTGAATTAACCTAATTTCTTACATACGATGCCGTTACCGCAAAATCGGCATTGAATTCCTTTAGACCACAATGTCGGAACGTGTGCCGACAGTATCGTTATGTTCATCGTCCATGCCGGTTTTGGTTACCTTATTTTGTTAAACATCATTTTGTACGTAGGTCCAAAGCTCCAAAAATGACGAAAGGAAAGGGAAAAGCTGTTGATGAAGGAAAACCTAAGTCTTCTCGGCCTCGACGTAGTCGAGATGATCCGGAACATCGTAAGGTCATGATTCGGGAGATTCCCCCGGAGGGAGACACAAGCAGCGATGATGATGCTGGTTTTCAACAATTTGTACCTCCTGATCCAGCAGGTGGCTCATCCTCACATGGCTTAGGACAACCTGAAGTTGAAGCCGGTGAGAAAAAATAAAAGAACCCACCAAAGCACCTCCCCAAAACATATGACATGATTCCAGAACGCAATGATGGCAAACACTGGGGTCAGCCGAGAGATCCGAAACTCTTATTTGACTACAAGGACTCTTGGGCTCGATGGATCTATTCAACTTATGTAAGACGTTTGCATCTTGTTATTATATTGTTTATATATGATCAGGTTAATTGAAGTTTGTTTGGTGTGTTTTTATAGGACCACAAGAAAGCCTTCCGTGTTTGCCGCCATCAACAAATGGATACATGGGATTTGGAAGGGGAGTGTGGTCCTGTTCAAGCGGCAGTAAGAGCATCTGGGTTGTATCGCACGATAGAAAACTATGTGGCCACTGATCAAGTGACGGCGAATTGCTTCTTGGAGAGGTTTTATGCTTCAACTGATACCTTTCATTTTCCTTTTGGCGATATGACCATTATCCCTGAAGATGTCCAGAGAATATTAGGTCTAGAGATCCTTGGAAAAGCCGTAGAGAAAGAAGATGACGGTAAGACCCTAGAATGGTCCAAGATATATGAGATGACTAAAAAATTGTTTGGTTGGGACGAGGCAAAGACAAAAGCAAATATGTACGTGTCAAATAATACCATGACAAAGATTATTAAAGTCGTCAAGCTCAGAGAATTGTTTGGGAATACGATGGGCAAGGAATTGAATGCCGAACAAATTCAGCAAACTGTCGCTGCTTATCTGTTGTTCCTCTTGGGCATCGCAATATTACCTGACTCTAATGGTAACAGGGTGCATATGAACCACTTACAATACTTGGATCCCTTGGAGAAGGTTCATAAGTATTCATGGGGCACTGCTTTCTTGGCACATTTTTTGGCGGAGATGCGTAGATCTTCTAAGGCGATCGCTGTCAATTTAATGGGAATTTCCTTGTCTTACGGTGTAATGTGAACTAGTTATTTTGTTTTTCAATTAGTTCTTTTTTTATACATTTCATTGGAACGATCTTTCATTTGCGCAGGTGTGGGCTTATGAACACTTCCAAACATTATTCAAGGACTACAAATATTTAGAGTCTTCAACGTATGGTTTGGAACCACCACTTCCTGTAGCCAAGAAATACACTTTCCACAATAAACCGAAGCCCAATAACAAAACTCGGTTACTCGCCATGAGTGAGGCTTTGGACTCTATCGTTGTCGAAGATGTTGTGTTTGACCCATATAGGAACGAAAGAGGAGTTCACTTTTCAAGGCATGACAATGTTGCATTTTACAACGGACCATTGTTTCATCCAAAAGGATTTGTTATGCATAACCCTCGCCGTGTGATGCGCCAACTTGGGTACAAACAGAAAAAACTTACGGGTAAATCCGGTGTCAAATTCTCTCATGACTTTCCTCAATGCCTATCGGATGAACATCATACGCCGGTAGTTTACAAACCACCTCCTCTACTTGTACATTGGAATGAAAGGGAAGAACAACAAGTAGTGCTGGATATGGTTGATTGGGAATTGGAGAAAACGGTTATGAGTCGGAACCAAGCTTCCTCAGAGGTCATTCGAGGTACTCACATTCTTATATTGTACGCCCGGCCACCGAAACAGTGCCTCCATTAGCAGAATCTCACTACACAACTCCTGAAAAACTTACTCTACCCGTACTTCAAAAGACACTCCTTTTGTTGGTACGTAATTCTGGTTCACTTCCTATTATTTGAATGTATATCTATAAACTTATAAAAGTTAACATGCTAATGGAAAAATATGAAAACAACGGTCGCATCTTTTGAAATTGGGAGACTGGTTTAAATGCAAGAACAAGAAAGGAGAGGTGCTGACCCCGGCAGAAATGAAGACAGTCGAGGAAAAGATAGACAAAATTGAAGATCCAAATGCAAAGGACTTGTGGCAGGAAAGGAAGAAGAGGGTTCACAAGAAGCCAAGGACCGAGTGATCTAAGATGTTTGTTAATGTTTCTTTTATAGTATTAGATATGTCTTTGAACAATCTACTGTCAGTTTATGTTTATTTGTGTGTCTTGCTAAACTTTGAACATCTTTGTTTCATTTGTTTTCGGTTTGGAACATCTTAACTTTACATATGGTTTGTTAAACAATCTAGTCTTTGCTTATGTTTTTGTATGTGTCTTGCTAAACTTTGGAGATGTTGATTTCATTTATTTTTTTTTTGGCTTAGAACATAATATATTGGTTAATGTATGTCAAACATTGCAATTTTTATGTTTTTTTTTATCAGAACCGGCACGGTAGAAATTGTAATAACCATGCCGGAAATCTGATTTATTTCTGCAATTAAGGAATTTAGAATTCCGGCATGGATACGCTTTTTTAGATACTGCCGGTACTCTTTCTTTTCCTGACAAATAATTGATCTGTGTATTATTCCGGCATTGTCAGGAAGTTTTTTTTTAACGCCGTAACTTAAACTAAAATCTCGGTGTACTTATGGTGATTTTTCGGCATAAAAAAGAAAAGCCTTTCTAAGCCGGCATATATTCCGGCATTGTAAAGTTTGAATTAAATCATGCCGGCACGTACATAGCATATGGTTTGATGATTACAATTCAAACTTTCAAAAAAACAAAAGGTTGCGTATTAGTGAACCACATATATCCAAATTACTCCTCATCGCTTCCACACGTATGAAGTTGCCTCTCCTCCTCTTGAAGAGGTTTCTTTGATAAGGCCAACGCATCCCAAAATTGGTGATTCTCCTCATACAATGCCATCCATTCCTTCCAGATATTGGGATCCAAATTCTTGTTTTTTACCATCCCACAAACTGGTGGCAATGGACAATTTTCCTTGAGTTTTAGAATAATGAAATGATTACCGTTCACGAACGCCAAAACAACTCTTCTCTTCCTAAGGGATCCTTCGCATTTTTGCCACTTTGGTGTAAATGTTGCTTCTAAGGTGGGCGTAAAATAATGAACAACATATCTAAATGTATCCGCCACTAGATGCCCACAAAGCGGCATTCGCATCCAATATTGAGAAGGAAGAAACTTCATCTCCTGCTCGGGTCCTAACACTTGAGCATACATATCATCAAACCCCTCGCCTTGACCAACCAATTGCTCATAAAAGCTCATTTTTTTCACAAGTTGTTCGACCATCCTCATTATAGCATATCGGCATGGTGTCATTCCTCTACTAACCGCCGTCTCGAAGATTTCTAGTTGTTCGGTCACGGCGTGATAGCCACAATTTCCATCTCCATTGACATCATCTGTATACACAATAAACTCGCGAATAGCCTCCGGGAGTTGGTCTATGTAAGACTCTATCTTGGTATGGTAATGTATATAAGTCCTACCCGTTTTGGAATCCTTATACATAGTCATATTACCAACTTTTAGCTTAAGTATATCCAAACCATCCTCTGCAATCTCTACACTCCCAATGTCTTCGGTATGTGACCGGAGATTATACTTCCTTGGCCTACCCATTTGCCTTGGAACCGAAACTACATCAACTTTGGTCGTGCCTACGAAGTTTTCACCTTGATGTAGCTCCCTTATTTGCCCTTCCCTTTTTGTTTGGCACCGCTGCCTCATCACCTTGTTATTCTTGGTAGCTTAATGTTGGTACCTTTGGCGGCCTTCCCTTTTTCTTTGGAACCTCCGATACATCCACTATGGGTGTGGCTTCGGAATGCTCACCTTGTTGTTCTTGGTAGCTTAATGTTGGTACCTTTGGCGGCCTCCCCCTTTTCTTTAGAACCTCCGATCCATCGACTATGGGTGTGGCTTCGGAATGCTCACATTGTTGTTCTTGGTTGCTTAATGTTGGTACCTTTGGCGGCCTCCCCATTTTCTTTGGAACCTCCGATCCATTGACTATGGGTGTGGCATCGGAATGCTCACCTTGTTGTTCTTGGTAGCTTAATGTTGGTACCTTTGGCGGCCTCCCCCTTTTCTTAGGAACCTCCGATCCATCGGATTTTGGTGTGGATACGGAACCCGTCGTTTGTTGTTGGCTTGATAGCGGTTCCTTCCTCAGCCTACCCCTTTTGTTTGGAACCGGCACTTCCGCGAATCTTGCTTCCGAAATCTCACTTGCGGATAGATCTCGTTTCTTAGTTGCCGCGAGTTCTTCTTCACGTCGAGTCATTTCTTTGAATTCTTTCCTTTGTTTTCTCCTTGCAATTTTAGTTTGTGGTCTACCGGGAGGATCTCCCTTTCTTGGCTCTTCACTTGGTGCTATCCATGGACGTGTAATTAAACTTAGTTGGCTCAAAAAGACTTTCCGGCTAGCCGGGTTACCACGTGAGTAAGCTTCATAGAATTCCTTTGCTTCGTTCGTATCCCATGGTGATTGTCCGGGAGCTTCTGTAGGGGGAGGGGTGAAGGATAGTTGCTTCCAATATGGATCAATAACTTCAATAGGTATCACTTCTTTGTACTTCACAAGCATATGACGACACAGAAGCCCCAATGAAGACATGTCGGGACAAATACACACATCACCCGGTTTTCCGTAATTTTTCTCATATTTCATTTGTCTCATCATATGTTTTATTGCCCAATGAAAGACGTTGAACTCTATTCCTTGGAGCAACTTACCATATTGAAGAAATTGAGTTAAATTTTCTATTGAGCTTTTCTCAAAAGCCTTCTTGATCCTATCGATATCCGCCTTAAAGTATTTCTCCATTGCCTCGGTGACCGTAACCACGTTGCCTTGGCCGGACTGGATGAGATCTTTAAATCTCCCATGAGCGGCTTCCGCTGCACTAGTTGCTTCAGTTTTGAAGTGTCTATACCGGTTTGTCCATGCACGCACAAATTTTTCCTTGTACTTATCCAACAATTTATCCCGACAATACGAGACGGCACTTGGATACACTTCGTTATATTTGGCAATAAACATGTTCAATCTCTTTTCATATATATCCTCGGTAAGAGACCAATAAACTTTCTCCCAATCCTTTAGAAATTCCAACCACTTTTTATGATTTTCATCGTGTTCTTTGTCCACTCGCTCTTTAATCTTTTCTCTTTCATCTTCATCTTCTTCGGGTGATAGTTTCTTCTTGCGAACATCTTCCTCTAGTTGAGCAATCATTCTCTTCTTAATATCCGCCTTAGAGGGTTCAAACAAAGCATGACAATGTTTTGTCACATTTTGACCTATATGATACGTACATAGGAAATTTTGTGCATCCGGAAATACGTCGGATATAACACTCATTAGTGCGTCTTCTTGATCGGTTATGATGACCCTCGGAAATTGATTTTCCGGGAACAATAATTTCAATTGTCGTAATGCCCAATGATAATTGTAATCCCTCTCGTTTTCCATTAAACACCAAGCCAATGTGAATGTTACCTTGTCCGATGTTTGCCCCACGATATTGAACAACGACATGTCGTATTTGTTTGTCTTGTAGGTGCAATCCATCATAAGAACACCACAACATGTATGAGCCAATTGTGAAAGCAAAGGATGCGCAATGAATATTTGAAGGGGTTTCTCATCCGGTCCTCTTTTAATGATACGCGTGTAGTTGTGATCCCAAACTATCTTCTCAAATTCTTACATAGCGGTTCTCCCTTCCCATTCCACCCTTCTAATGGTTGCTTGTGCGCTATAAATTGTACTTAGAGAGGAAACGTTCTGATCATCCTTTTCCTTGAAGCCTCTGAGAATCACTCTTGGTTTGATACATGCTTTGGTCATTATCTTTACATCCTCGAATTCATGACGTTTTAGCTTCGCAACTAGGGAGTGACCAACAAAATCTTTCGGATCCCGGTGGTTATGACAGCCAAACCACACTGTACAATCCCATTCCTTTTCTTTGTCTCTTAAATAGAATACAAGCTTAAAGGGGCAATTATCCTTCCTCGTACGAGTCTTGTATACCCTATTAGTCTTCTTTGGATATACATAACCCTTTCTCTTATGGCTATCCTTCTTCTTGTATTGCCCACTTCTCTCGCAAACCATCTCAAAACGATTATGTGTACGTTGGGTATTCCTCACCAACACACACATGTTATTAAGAGCCGTCTATTTTTATTCCCTACATTAGAACAACAATGGAAGATTATAAGGTTAATTACAAGCAATCCCCACATAAAGTTCTAAAAACTAGGTGAAAAGTATTGTTTGGTAACATCTGGAGGCATTTTATAGTATTCGACGTATCCAGGACCAAGCGGTTTGGAATTTGTTGGATCAATGTATGTCACAATCTAAGGAATGAATGAAAACAAAACTGAATTAGTTAAAAAAATTAAATTACTATGTCGGGTACTAGTTCCGGCATGCTCGGCAACGATTCCGCCAAAACAACCAAAGCGAAAACAAGTGTCGGCATTCAATAATAATGTTCGGCATTTTTGAAATGAATTTGAAAAAGAGGAACTAATTTTAAAGAGTGTCGGCATTGTATTTTCTTAAACATTAATGCCGGAATAGAAAATAACGGCATGCTCGTTACACAAGGTTAAAAGACGGAAACTAGAGCCGGCATGCTCGATATGTAAGGTTCCAAGCGGAAGAAGTTTCCGGCGTGCTCGTTAATTTAAAAACCACGCCGGTATTTAAGTTCAAAATATTTAACTCCTGGATGTTTTCCTTGTGGTACCGAGCATGGTAAAGTTAGGGGTGAACCATGCCGGTTTGAACATTCCATGGAATATTTGGTGGTAGGTAAAAAAGTTAACTCGTCTTAGGCATGGAATTCTTTAGTTAAGACCACGCCGGTAATGTTTCAAAATGGGGATATTTACGTCGGCATGGAAAATTGTATGAATACCACGCCGGCTCTGTTGGTGCCGGCGTGGTATTCATACTACGGGTATGCCGGCACCAAGCTTTTTCAGAGAAAAAATGGCGGTTTCAAAAGAAAAAAAATCAATTTTTCGAACCCTTAGCAGCATTAACTGTGTGTTGGGGATGCTTGTATGTTGAACTAGTTTACTTTCTTGGGTTGGTTCTTCAAAAAACACTTCATGCTCACCAAAATCATGATCCAAGGGTGTTGGTTCATCATATAATTCCAATTGTGACTTGTTATCATTAACCGAAGATTGAAGATGTGATTGTTGTTGTAGTTGAGCTAAAGATTCGGCAGCTGCAATTCTCTCCTCACAATCATCTTCCATTTTCACAAAAAAAAAATCCACTCAAAAATATTTTTCCCTCCTTCTACTCTAACCTCGCTCACACAAATTCAAATAAAAATACACACTAATATATCCCCAAATACTTAAGATTTTACTAAATATTATTAACCACTAAACTTTGATTAGTGAGGGCTAGATTAGGAATTAAAATAATAATTACATAAGGGGTGACCCAGATTTGATATTTGGATCCGGTTTTTGTCATTTAGCTATATCCCCCAATTAGTTTCCATATCCCCAAATTGCGCGTTCTTCTTTTTACATTGCTCCATGTATGAATTTTTGGATTTTTTTTAATCATTTTCTTGAATTTCATTTTTTGTATATTTAACTGAAGTATACATTTTCAAAGATAGCCTAATTGATTACAATAATCTCATGGTTAAAATTTAGGAGTGCCAGAATATGAAAGTTTAGCTATCGCAGGTTGCCGGGGTTTCAATCCATTCAGAACTTTTTGGTCTTAAAAGGTGAGATTTTCTCAAGAACCATTTTTTTTTCTATTTGTTTAGACTTTATTGGAAATAATTTTTTGGTTTCATCTTGATGGATACATTTATAAAGAAATTTATAAAAATATTCATATTAGCCATTATAATTTGACAATTGATTGGTATTTACAAAATGATCATATATGTATATAGAATGCCTCGTTTTTCGGGCTCTTGTTTCAAGGCCAAGAGCATTTGACTAGAAATTATTTTCAGTAAATAATCTAACATAATTATACGTAATTTATATAATACATGTGCCATTATGGCACGTGTTAAACCCTAGTTCTAATTATAAATAAGGATGAACTTGTCGAGCATTTGGTCCATATATGTAGTTAAAATGTCTCCAAATTAATATTGGACTGGATACTTCTACAACTTATGAATAAAGATGAAAATCTAACTCAAAAAGTACACATTTATAGTCCTTCTCTCCCCATAAAAACCTACAGTAAACTCTTATTCGTTGAGACATCAGAGTGTCCTTGTAGGTACCCCCACTTTCATTTATCAACAATTCTTGGATAGCCAAAGCTATATGAGAGTTGATACATCAATTAGCAGAACTCACAACTTTCATCAAGAACACATCTCAAGAAAATTTTAGAATCATCCAACGGCTGGAATCTCATCACTAAACGTAAATATCGAGAAGTGTTGTAGGAATATATTTGCTACAACACGAGGATGTATACTATATACACACTTGTTAACCTTTACTACTGATTTATCTTAGGCAGCCAATCTTGAATTCCATTGTATTATTGTCAGATTCATTATCCAAGGAATCTAGAGATTTATCTCATCATTAAGTTCACATTTCTGCTAATAACACGCACACAAAATTGTTTGATTTTATGTTTTTAATTAGTCAATTAAAAGAAAGCTCACTGGAAAAAGGTAATTAAGAATTTTTTTAAAATTTTTTTAAAAAGTTGAGACTTATGAACAAGTCTTTGCATACTAAATGGATATGGAGATATGGAAAGGAGGAGAATGCACTATGGATAAAGGTAGTTAATCATAAGTTTGGGGGTAACATAAGAGCTTTTCTACCTAACTCTTCAAATAAACCAGTTGGCAAGAGTCTTTGGGCTGGTATTTTGAAAAGCAGGGACCAAAATGGAGTTAATTAATTAATTATACCATTCATTTCAGTAGTGGATATAGATGCTTGTTATGGAAAGACAACCGGTTAAAATGGTCATTCACTTATGTCTTTGTTTCCTTCTCTTTATAGACTTAGCAGAATGCAGGAGGTTACAACACAAGAAATGCTGGAAAACAACAAAGAGAACAACTGGAATTTTGCTTTTTGCATGGATCTAAAAGAGGAGGAAGTGGATGAGATTGCTCATTTACTAGACTTACTCTATACTTTCAACGGGGGTGATGGAGAAGATGTTAGAGTGAGGCAGAATGGTACCAAATCTTTCTCGGTGTCAGCTTGTTACAAAGACTTAGAAGTTTATGGTTTGATTCACTTCCCTTATAAGTGTGTTTGGAATCCAAAGATTCCATAGAAAGTAATTTTCTTTGTATGGAATTTATGTTACACTGCTGCTCCAATATAAGGCACTTACAGGAATCAAATCATTATTAATGGTTGCTTTGAAAAATCAGGGCTCTAACAACCACACCCAATTTTTTTTTTTTAGGAAATCTGTATGGACTAACTCCAATATTCTTCCAAGAGAATCAACTAGACAATCAGACTCAATCAAGGAAAATACATCCAAGATTTATATCTCTGTTTCTCAATGTAATCAGCAAATCAAACAGATAGAAATTCGCGAGCCTGATTATTATGAGAAACAACTTGAACGGTACCAAAGACCAATGTTCAAGTGCCAATCAATTTATATCAACAACCAAAGGTTGGATTATCTAATTGATTGAAATACGCACAACTTGTGATATTTCAATTATATAGAAAATATAATACGGAAAAGAAATAACATAGACACCATAAATTTTGTTAACGAGGAAACCGCAAATGCTGAAAAATCCCGGGACCTAGTCCGGATTTGAACATCACATTGTATTAAGCCGCTACAGACTCTAGCCTACTACAAGTTAACTTCGGACTGGAATGTAGTTGAGCCCTAACCAATCTCACATTGATTAAGGTACAGTCACGTTCCTTACGCCTCTGAATCCCAGCAGGACTCTATCTCTATATTTTTTATATGTACGCTGTAAGGGTTTGTCGTATTATATATTTTTGTATTATGTGATTTTGTGCAAGTTGGTATCAGAGCATGGTTCCGATTTACTCGGGATGTGCATATGGACTTGCCATTTTCAAAAATCGTTTGTTTTTACGAGACTTTGATTTTGTTGTACGAAGAATCATTTTTGTTTTCGAGCGACGAAATGATTTATGAGATTTTCTCTTTTGTTTTCAAAATGTTGAATTGTCGTCTAGTATTTTGCTTTATTTTGGGAATGGGTAAATGAATAAATCCTAAAAAAACGATTATATTAAAAATTCGGAAATTGCTTAGTAGTCTGTTCACGTAAACAACTTACTCCACTTCACGTCACCCGATTTATTGTCCACGTGTTAGACCCAACGAGGCTACACGTGAGAGGGCGTGTTGATATTATTAGTCCCACATTGTCTGGGCAATCTAAGATCCTGCGGTCTATAATCCTACAGGCCACTCCACTCATTGCCAATTGGTTTTGAGTTGGATTCCCATATTCTAACATACTTGATTCCCTTAGTTGATCTCACCCACAACTAAGAGTTGGTACAACCTAAAGTCGAAGACTTGATAAACAAATCTGTCTCACACAGAAAAGTCTATTGAATAGATAAATTTGTCTCCCATATAAATACCTACGAGTTTTTGTTCCGTCTTTTGATAAATCAAGGTGAACAGGAACCAATTGATACACCGGACTTATATTCCCGAAGAACAACCTAGTAATATCAATCATGTCACAATGATCTTAACCGTATGAAAGCGGAACAAGATATTATGGAATCACAAACGATGAGACAAAGATGTTTGTGACTACTTTTTATCTTACCTATTGGAGATTGAATCTCGAGCAAATCTTAGAGAAGATAGTACTCAATACGATAAAACAAAGTAAGATCAGAACACGCAACTACTGAGAAAATAGTTGGGTCTGGCTTCAGAATCCCAATGAAGTCTTTAAGTCGTTAACCTATAATGGTTTTAGAAAAACCTAGGTTAAAGGAGAATCGACTCTAATCGCAACTAGTATCACACATGAGGTTTGGGGATTAGGTTTCCCAGTTGCTAGAGTTCTCCCTTATATGGTCTTCAAATCAGGGTTTGCACTCAATGTTACCTTGGTAATAAAGCATTCAATATTCACCGGTAGATGAAAACTTGATTAGATTCAAGCTAATATCTTTCAACCGCTAGATCGAACTTAGCTGTTATACACAAATGAAATGTGACTTCATTTAGATATGGGTAACCGTACCTAAAGGTGTACACTTAGTTGGCTCAACAATAGTTAACCGAAGTTATCCATATGAACACTTTCATATCAACTTTGTTCATCTTAATCACAACTAGTTCAAATGACTCAAATGAAACTAGTTATAGAATTGTTCAGTTTTTTATATTCTCATAGAAGTATACAAGACACAACTGAAGCAAAATCGATTTTGATTCACTCGAATCAATTCATGAACATTATAGCCACGGTTTGCAAAAGATTGCATTCCTTATTATATAAATGTATTTGTTCATGAACAAACCGATTTTAAAACTTAACTCACTCAAGTATGCAAACGTGTACGCATACCTAAGTAGTATTAGTTAGTTTGGGTTCTCTAGTACGCGAACGTGTACGCATACTGTCGTACATGACCAAACTCATTTGAATTCCAGGACTTGAACTGTTAGTTTCAGATGCATCTGGGTATGCATACTAAGTTCCGGACTTCAACAACTATTAAATCAGTACGCATACGGGTATGCATACTATGGTTCCCAAACTTGGAATAACTTGCAACAGTTAGCATACAAGTACACATACTGTGCTATATCTAATCAATAGTTAATTGTTCTAAACTCCATTGTAATCATTGAAACATTCTTGGAAGACGAGAATAGTTGTCTCACATAAACTATTAGCTTCAAAGCAATTTTCAAGTGATCAATAGATCAATATGAAAAATTCCGAGTCTACATCAAATGACAGTCTCACACAAATCATGTAAGATGTTACCAGGCGATTTCCACATGATCATCTTTTGACTTTCGTCAAGAATAAAGATGAACTTGGTTAAAGCGAAAGCTTACCAACACATATTTCGAGAAATATGTAAGCGAGTAAAACTTAGCTCGAAATATCAAATGTGTATAAAATAAAGTCTATATAGCTATACGACTTTTGTCTCAATAGGAGATAGAATAGAAATAGAAATCTGAGTGATAAATGAGTTCAAGTCTCCACATACCTTTTGTTGATGAAGTTCCACAAGCTCCCCTTAGTAGTTCTTCGTCTTCAATCGATGAACGCCGAGAAGTCTAAAGCTCAACTACACATTCTATCCTAATCCGAGACATAGCTATAAGTAGACTAGAAATCAAGACTTATATATAGTTTTGGCAACTAAACTTGACAAACAAGCTTGAGATAACAACGCTTGCGAGTTCGACCGGAAAAGTGCTCTACCATGCTTACTTTGCAAAAAGGCTCTGGAGTCCGATCATCATCTATTTCTTCACCTTTGTGAAACTACAATACAAATCTGGAATTATTTTATGGAGGGTTATGAACTAAATTGGGTGTTTCAAGCTACTATGAGAGATACCAATTGGGGGGAATCAAGAAGAAAAAAAGGAGCCACCGGACAAGCTTGAGCGAAGAATTTGGGACATTATCCCTTTTGCCATTTGATGGGCGGTGTGGTTGGAAAGAAATGCTAGAGTCTTCAAAGGAAAATACAAAGACATAGATAAAATCAAGGACAATGTCAAGATTCTGATCTATAACTGGTGCACATGGGCTAATATATTTGAGGGCATTGATATCAACACAGTTTTGAATAATTGAGGAGTTGTAACTTGTAAATCTTAGCTAATTTTGATTTTGGTGATGTTTTATTTTTTTCCCTTTCCCTCGGCTCTACTATAGTTGAGTTGTTTATGTGTTTTTTTTTCCTTACTTCAGATTGTTACCCTCTTGTTGATGGTATGCTTTTTCAATATATCTTGCACTTTATGAGTCAAAAATAAATAAAGTAGAAGCCTCAGTTCAATAAATATAACACAGAAAAATGCCCTCTACAAACTTGGAAAATGTCTCATTTTTGTACTCCATCACTGATTTAACTTTCCTTAACACACAAAAGTAAGACAATACTTAAACCAAAAAAGCAAAAAAGCAAAAAGCTCAAACGGTTTATAATGGGAAAGATGATTAAAAATTGTACTGCTAAAGTAGTACTCCCTCCGTCCCACTATTAAGTGACCTAGTTAAAGTTTGCACAATTTTTTAAGGCGATCAAGGGGAAAAATATTTTTAAGCACTTTTTACAATTATACCCTTGTAGATAATAAATAGTGAAATTTTGAAATGATTTATCTCTCAAACTACACCACGGATGTTCGCAAACTTCGCAAAATTGAAAAATATTTTAAAACACCTACGTAACGAATATAAACATGACTATCAAGTTATGCATATTTCTTATATTTCTCATAATCAATTAAAAGGATAATTTTAGAAATATCTCATTGTTTAGTGATATAGGTCACTTAATGGTGGGACAAAATCTAAAAGTAACTAGGTCACTTATTAGTGGGACGGAGGGAGTAATATATTTTGTTCAAAAGAATATGAAAGAGATAGCTCATTTATATGAAGCAAAGAATAACCTATCACTTAAACCGCAAAGAAAGACATATATCATCTTCTCTAGGAAGAGACTAAGAATTCAATAAAACAACTCATCAGACATTTAGAAAACCCTAATTATTCAATAAAGAATATGTCTCTTTTCAAAGGAATTCCAATGTACAGTGAACAATTAGCTCCATGCACTCTTCATCAATAATGTGTTTTCATATCTATATAAACGGACTCATAGCTTCCTTTCATTTTCATCTCATCATATCTCTCTCGTTATTCATCTTACAGATTGAGCATAAACGTTATACGAACATATCAACAAAACTTCATTTCAGCGCAAAATGGAAAGAGGGCTCTCCATTCCATTTAGAGATTATGAAGACTTTCAACCGTTGTCCTCTTTTATACACGAAGACAACTCTGATACCCTCTCCTTAACTCTTCCTGGTATGTATATCTCTTTATAGTCTCTCATATTTATAAAGATTATGAGAGAACCTATATGCATAAATCTACTTATTTAATTTGCAAAATTTTAAATATTTGGTGGTCTCAGTTGGTTTTGGTTTGAAATGAATGCAGGGTATAGGAAGGAACAAATCAAGGTACAAATTGATAGTTTTGGAACATTGAAAATCACTGGAGAAAGATCCCTAGGAGTTGGTAACAAATGGAGTCGGTTTCGAAAGGATTTTCGAACCCCTGCAAATTGTAAAACCGGCGAAATACGAGCAAAGTTTGAGAATGAAGTCCTTAATATTATCATGCCAAAAACAACAACTGGTCAACCTCCTAAACCTGCAGTAAATGTAGGGTCTCCGTCTCGTCCATCTGATCAAGCAGCACCTCCAACATCAACTAATCCTCCCACCCAGAAAACTACTACTACAACACCAAGTCATGATCATAACAGACCAACTTCTACTGTATCACCCAAACTTCCACCACCACCACCAATGGTAGCTCCACCGAGCCATAAGCCAGCTACTGAGGCAAGAGTTTCAAACAAAACGGTGGTTACACCAAGTCAGAAACCAGCTCATGAGGCAAATTTTTCACCCATGAAACCAGTAGCTCCACCAAATCAGAAACCGGTTGCCGAGCCGATTGTACCGACACCAAAACCTCAACCGCCTCAGATGTCAGCTGGAACACATAGTAATGCAGAAGCTTTATTACCTAGAAAAAACCCAGCTCGTGATCACGAAGACAGGAAGACAACGAAAACTGAACATCGCCATCATCACCATAATCCAGAGGAGAAGAAAAATTGGACTAATAGTAGTAGTGCTAGTGGCAGCAGCAGCAATACTAGTACTGATGATGATTCTGATGATGAACATGAGCATGAGCATGAGCATAAGCTTAAGCATCATGAACATGTTGGGAAGGGCAAGAAAGAAGACGAGATAGAGAATTATGTTCACGGCGGCGACGGTGCTGTTGTTGGAAAAATAAAGAAGAAAAAGGATGAATTAATACAGAAGATGAGTGATTATCGCCGTCAAAGTGGTGGTGTTACCGGAGGAGGAATGAATATGACGTCAATGATGGAAAATTATAAAAATAAGTTCGAAGGATTTATGACGGAAATGAAGAAAAAGAAGAACTCATCGACCAATGATGGTGAGATAAACAGAACAGATTTGGTTGTGAACATGGCAGTGGCAGGTCTTGTCGTGGTTGCACTTGGGGTTTATGTTACATGGAGTTTCAAGTCAATCCACTTGGAATAAACAAATTGACCGAAACAAAAAAAAGTCAATACTATATATACTGTCAATAATTGTGCAAAATAAATAAATTTACTCTTCATTTGATGAGCAAATGAATTTGAGTTGAACCAATGTTTATGAATTTGTATATTCTTATGAAACATTGGAAATGAGCACAGAATTTAATGGAAAAACTCCTTGGTTATTGTAAATGTTGGAAATGAAGTTAGACCAACAAGAAAAAAGCACTGGGAATTCAAACGGAGTAGCACTATATATATGTTGCCTAGCAGAACTTTTTTTCAGTATGAGAATTTTCTTTGGCATGAAAAAACTAGCTTCTTGTATCTTACAAAAGAAGAACAAATCAAGTAAAAATATGGATTTCACTAAGAGCACCTTTAGAGTTTACGAGATTGTTCAACCATCGGAAACATGGGTCTATAAAGAAAAATATGACCAGATCAAGCTTCAACTTCCTGGTTTGTCTTCTCTCTTTTTTCTAGTACTTTTTACTTGATCCATAATTCATAATTCATCTTTGCTTAAATTGTGTGAACAGGGTTCAAGAAAGAAGATATAAAGATAAAGTTTAGCAATAACACTACCTTGGAAGTCAGTGGTGAAAGACTAATGGGAAATAAGAAGTGGAGTAGTTTTAAAAAGGATTACTTGACACCGGAAAATTGCCTCACTGATGAAATTCGAGCAAGTTTCGATGATGGGTTTCTTCGTATTACAATGCCGAAGAAAATTGTTACTAGTGATACTACTAGTGCTGAAATTGTTGATGATGATTCCCTGAAACAAGAAGAGAAGAATTTTTTTACTGCTGAAGTGATTTCTGGTAATATCAGTAGTGAAGTTGAAAAGAAAGAAAGTTCTACTGCTTCCACAATCACTAATATGACTGACGATGCAGAGTCGGACGCTGAACATTTTCAAAATGTAGGGAAAGATTATGTTGATGGTAACAAAGAGATGAAGCAAGTAGAAGATGCGATGAGTCAGAGTGATTATGCTATTGGAAGCAAGAGACTCGAAGCGGAGGATATGACTGAATATCCAGAAAATCAAACTGAGCTGGTTCTGAACATGCTCGCGGCTATCTTTGTAATTCTAATGCTTGCGTTATGCGGCTAATTGGATTGTCATGGAAAAGTTGCAAATTTTGTGAGCGGGTGGGTGGGTTTAGTATAATTTTCTCTTTTAATTATCTCGGGTTTAAATCATTTTATATGTTAATATACCTTGCTAGTTATTATCTGATTTTTAATGGTGAAATTTGCCTTTTGAACTTCCTTTTGTTTTCTTTTACTGAAATGTGGTACGTGCCCTTGACCATAGCAATAGGCATAGTAAATTGCAAGTTCGCTTTAGCTTCTAAACAAAATTCGAAATGTGCTACGAAAGTAAGTAATCAAATTAGAACCAAAATTGAGAAAATGGGTCATTTGTCCAAAAAAATTTAAACACGGTTCAAATGGACGAGTAAAAAAAAATACGGGTGAAATAGCCAAAAAAAAAATAGCAAGGATGAAATTGGATTATCCCTGGCTTATCTTAAAAAATAGCAAGGATGAAGCTGGATGCATCTGTGTAAAATAAAAATAAGAAAAAAATATTTGAAAATGGACGAGGATGAAACCTGGTTACATCCTTTTATTTTTAAATTTTTGTCCATTTAAACAGTATCTTTTTAATTTTTGGCTATTTAAACAGTATCAAAACCTAAGTGTCTTTTCACCCAGGAATTGTTGATTTTGGTCTTTTTGACGAATTTTGTGACCAAAATTTCACTTCCAACAACCGATGATACAAATAATGAAACAATAAGAAATTAAAGGGTCTTGTTAACTTGTATACCCGTATACATGTTAAGGTTCATTAAAACAACAATTTTTTGCATTGGAAACAAGAATTGTTTGTTTTATTGCATTGAAAACAGTAATTCTTTACATTGAGAATAAAAATTGTTATTTTTAGTACAAGAAAAACCAATTTCTAGTAGAATAAGACAAAAACACATAATTTCCAAAGAAATAAAATAATTATTCTTTATTAAACCTTAATATGTATACGGGTATACAAGTTAACAAAAGCCGAAATTAAAATAAGCTAAAACAAATCTTGAACTTTTGTGAATGCTAGGGACAAGAAAAGGAAAAAGCACCCATCTTCAAGTCAAATGACATGTAGGGATAATAAATTAAACTTTAAGAACCATAACAATTGCGAGAAATGTTGCAACGGAGATTTGAAACCAAGTGCTTGCAACTGCATGTCCGGAACTTACTGGGGATGGTGCTGCTGCTGGCCCTGATAGTTCTGGCAATACAGTGATGAAAAGTTTGTCCTCCAACTTCACAATGTTGTCCAACACCACAAATGTACCATTTTCTTCCTGGTGTACTGAGGGTAATCACATCCATTCCAGTAGTTAAAGCTTCACTTATTGGTGGCTTGATGCATACCGTTAACTTTGAGCACGCTATGAGCTCCGGGAGGGTACATAAACACTGCAATTAATAGTGGACATATTAAATGAAACTCTAACTAAATGCTGATTAAATGAAAGTAGTATTTTAAATAAATTTAACTTTGATAGAATGGTTAATTACCGAGCTCATCTCCAACGTGAAACTCTTTGTTGCTAGCCCAAGCTTGATAATCGAATTTGATTGTCCACCCGCTATCGTCTCCAACGATATATTTGGTTGCAGAAGAGGTAGCAGGAAATATACCATAAGTACTATGAGAGCAAGGCCTATGAAATATTGATTGGAAGAAGCCATTTGAGCAAATTATCTTAAGAAACGATTTTCACTTAAAACTTGAACTCTCAATAGTGAGTTCTGAAACTTGATTGCCTTAAACTTGGAAATTTGGAATGTTGATCAGTGAGGCATAAGATGTGAATTTATAGTAAAATACATTAAACTGAACTTGGACAAATAATCAAGAAGTTAGCGGCAGCATTAAGAAGTTATCAAGTTATCAATAGCAGTACAAGAAATTAGAAACATTTTTAGAAAAAGGCCGACTCAAGAAGTCTTATGGCGGGAAAGAATCCAATGGGTCGTTAGAGCCAACAGACAGCAGGCCAGCAGGGGAGGTTTAGAAGTTCCTTGTAGCTGATACAACAAAGAGAAAAGGACAAAGTTAGGTGGGACATTCCACTTGCAACTTTGCAGTATTTTAAAACTTGATTTTTTGAACCTAAGATCTTCTTTGTTTGAAACAAAAGCTTGATTTTCTCCTGCAGCTCTCACTGAAAGGAAGATGCATCACATTCCACTTCGACTCGTCATTTCAAAGTTGTATGATGGTAGCAGGTCGCTGTTTCCGGCTCATAACAATCTAGCATTGAATCTCGACAAACTAAGAGGACTTCCTTATTCTTTGTGACCAATTACACAAGTAAAAAGGGAAGCCTTTTCCGTAGCCGAGTCAATGTCTTCCTTTGTGACTATATCAAGCTTTTCTGAATGTAAAGAATTGATGTACCCATAAAAATATTTAAGTGTTGAATTATCGAAGTACTGTTTTGTAACAACATATGCTACTCTAAATGTGTGTATTACTATATTCTTTAGCAAAAGATCATGATCTGTTTTCTTTTTAACTTCGCTTGTGGTCTAAAATTGATTCAGAAAGAGCAATCGACCATAGAAAAGACATGATGTTGACTCTTGACTATCTAAGTTGATACTTGCTGGCTCGGAATATCCAAGCTCACGGCAACCCATTGGTCATCGCTAATGGGCATCACGGTAACACCCTCCGGAAACACCATGTCTGGCTTTCGTGGGTACACCCTAACTCTGTTGCACAGTAATGAACTCCTCATCTCAGTGGGGAACATTGTGCTCGCATTTGATGCACCTGTGGATAGATCAGCAAACTGGGAAACCATGGTGCGCAATGGTGGCTCATTATCATCCGCAGAGGACAGTGATGATTGCTCAATGTCATCAGGTGAAAGTGATGACGACGCATAATCACCGGTTGAGGAAAGAGATGAAGGTAATGGATCACGCAGACGTGCATATATCTCGTCAGATTCCTTGCTCCTCATAGTTGAAGTAATACCTGGCTTAAAGGAAGAAGCAACTGAGGGATGATTACGGAATTGTCCCTCGTGTACAACTGGCTTGGACAAATTAGCATCCTCACAGCTACCTGTCTTGCATTCCATGAAGAAATTGTAAAAGCAATCTAACACTGTCGAATAGCACTCTTGCAAATACATCTACGGCTAATTTGACATAAGATCATCTTGAGAGGGTTATAATATTAATTAGAAGTAAAGGCCTAGTGTAAATATATTCATTGTGTATGCCTAGAGTGATTGAATGGCTGAATGTTCCGCCAAAATCAGCCTTCAACTCGGGTCCAAGTTAGGCCACAGCATAAATCATTTAAAACAATGCAAAGCTATTCAATAGAGTGCTTCGAGTTTTGGTGATAACATGTGTGCCACACACGTTAACTACCATCCAGTTACCTATTCATATGTAGTGTGTAGCAACATCTATTCATCAACTAAAGTTCAAATCACACAGTCTGATATCGGCTTTATTTGATTTAGCACACCCATGAAGACACTCATAAATTAGCATAAACCAAACTGGAGCTTGGTGTAGAAAGAGCTTACCTTTCTGAGCTTTTTCATGATCCTCAGATGAAGAAAGAGGACCTTCTGATTTGACATTCAGTTGCAACTCCAGATTCAAGGACGAGGTCGAGTTGGAAGAATTGCGTCGGAGAGCATCCTTTGCTTGAGAGCTCGTACTTCCGTTTAATTTATCTGCCAAGAGAAAGCATCTTATCTTTTCAACTTGCCTACCGAAAAGTAAATCAATTCATCATAAAAAGTAACATTATGAAATCTTTAACATAAACTTATTCATAGGAGATAAGGACTAGGCTCTGGTACGTTTGAATAAACGTGGAAATCCTCTGTCCTCTTACTGATTAAGGTGTCCATTAAAACTAAAATGAGAATACTCGACACTCAGCTGGATACCATTTCATTTGAAAATACATGGGGATGCAGATTTTCTGTTTTAGGCAGGACTAAAGCAAGTAAAACAGCATTATCCATGAGAACCCACAAAGAAAAGAAAAAAACGCATCACACGAACTTTGGCAACCAGACATTAAAAACCAATGGGTTCTGGTGGGGCAACAACGTTTAGAAAGCAGAACTTCAGGACTCAGAAAAGTGAAATGAGGGAAATAATGGGAAAACGAAATTACTCACACTCCTTAAGATGAGAATACGCAACTTTTGCCGCGTTCATCTCTGCCTGTTTCTTTGTTCTGGCTGCTACACCTTCAAAAACATCAGTACCTACTTCCACGGTCGACTGGAATGTTGGTAGATGAGATGAGCCACAAGATTTTGTCTTATAAGTTGGCAAGGGAAGACCTTCTTTCCGAAGGAATTCCTGTAAAAAGTTCTTGTAGAAACCTGACTCCTCCTGATACATTGGATAACAAATATCAAAACCCATAATCATGAGGATTCATGAAGAACCATATAAGCAGCAAGTTCAATTGCAATAGTGGAATCAGATTCCTTGCCTCTAGACTGCTGTTGCCGTCACGCATCAACGATGTCAAAGCAACTCTAGAAGCGGCATGTTCAGCTTCCTTTAGTGTACGAAAAAACTCAGGGCCCTCAAAGGTTTGTCCATCAACTGTAACAATAGCTTTAAAGTGTGTGTTATGAGGAGGACCCTCACGTACACAAGAATAAATGGGCAAACTGAGGTTCCTCTTCTGAGCATAAATTTGCAGCTGGCTCTTGTGCAAATATTGCAAGTCTGTTGGGAAACCACAAACCCCGATTATAAGCTAGGACATCCAAACATTCACTAAATAGTCAGGCACCAGGGATGAAAACTAATACAAATAGAACAGACAAAAAGAAAAGGGTAAGTCCTAGAGAACGGGAGAAACTGGTGGTCTAAGATTTAAAAATGAGAGATCCCCTTATTCTGATACACCTTTTATTTGTTGATTTAAAGTTATAAATTTCAAGACAAAATCCCTTATTATTAAAAGCATATAAACCTTGAGCAAGACAGGATATAGAGCCATTACGTAAAAATCACTAAGCAATGAAACATTATCAATATTTGTTTCACAATTTTCTAGGAATCCAAGAAATATCTCACACAGAGTATCATTATCGACCTGTTCAAGAAAGTTAGGGGAACAAGAAATCTTAAGTACAGTGGAAAAGACCTGCGAGTGCACGACTAGGTCAAACAATTTTGAACTCAGTGGTGCTAGAAGAATGAGGATAGGCAACTGAATGAAGCCAGCCTCACACCAGCTGCTTATAGCCCACAAGATCTTAATTCTTAAACACCAAACCATATATTTATAAATGAAACTCTTGCTACAAGATTTGTTTGGAAAACTGGCAGCTAGCAACATGGTATCTGTTAAAAGTAAGGATATTTACTCTTTAAAAGGCCCTAAAAGGAACAACCAAAAGACTCTATTATCTTTGAGATGCATGCGGGTGAAACACTACACACAACCAGAACATCAGATTAACAGTACCAAGCTACCAGTAAAACATAGAGGCTAAGATCTTATATTGTTTATAGTAATTAGCATTGACACCCATAATTGGTTGATTATTCACAAGGTTGACGAAGAAGCAATCCAGAACATTTACAATCAAACAAGGTGCAAGAACCAAACAAATGAATTTATACAAAACACCGTCTACACTGAATTCTTCTTACCATCTTTGATACCAGAGACTTCTCCACCTTTAACAGAATTGCTTTTTAGTTCATGATTAGGTTGTGACTGTGCCCTTGAAGAACCTAAAAACAATTCGAAGCAAAAGATTAAAAAAAAATCTTATACATCTCATGCATTCATCTGAAACTAAAAATTCCGCACTAATTTTTTTTTCATACCTGCAACACATCCATCTTTCACAGACTTCCTTTGTTCTTGATTTTGCTTTGGCAGTGGCAATACTACTTCCCTAGTAGCATTAGCATTGACCTCATTGCTTGTAGTTGAAGAAGCTGCAAAAACATTCGAAAAATGGTTATTTCCCCCCAAGAATGATCGACATGCTCAACATAATCCGATGTCAAATCCGAGAGACATTATGCAACATAATCGGCGGAAATGTAGAAAAAACCTAAAATTAATTTTCGTTTTAAAATAATCAACCAAGAATTTTGTTCCAACATTTTTCACCTCTTTTAAAACAAACTTAATTTTCAGAAAAAATAAATAAATTAGTTTTCAGAAATGTATTAAAGAAATTTGAGTTTTTAGGGTTTAAGAAAGGTACCAGGTGAGGAAGACAACGGAGAAGGAGGAGAATCTCTGTGTATGATTTTAGGGCGATAGAGAGGATCAGAAGAAGCAAAATGATGATAAGCAAGTTTAGCAGCTTCATTTTGAGCTTCTTTGGAAGATTTACAAAAATCAGGTGTATCAAAAGATACGCCATTGATTAATACAGAAGCTTTGAATCTAGGATTATGATCAGGTCCATCTCTTGTTGATGTATAGTTAGGTAAACCCCATAATTTGTGATGACAAAGTTCTTGAAGCCTTGACTTATACATTGTTTTCTCTCCTCTGTGTATTTCTCTCTAGTGTTAATTCACTCACTCAAGAGAAAAACTAGATTGAGGAGAGAAAAAGAGAAGGAGAGGGTGAGAATTTCCGTTTTTGTGGTGAGAGAGAAAGAATATGTGCATGAAAGTAATGTGGAGGAATACTTGAAGAGTCTGGTTAAAGTTAAAAATAAAGATACAACATTTATGTGACATGACTTGTGTGTGTGTCTCTGGATAAATGTTGAATCAATTTTTGAGATTAGCGCCGTGTTCGTTGTCCGACTTGTGATCTAAATCTGAGTCGGCCCTTTATTTGCACCGAGTCGGATGTCAGATCGTTTTGTTACTTTTTATGAGGTGAATAAGATTTGGCTTATACCGAGTAGATATCAGATTGTTCGTTTTTAAATTGAGTTAGATCTGACTCGCTACCTGACTACCTAACATCTGACTCGGACCAATTTGAGTTAGGTAACAAAATATTCTCGACTCATGGACTAAGGTTGAGTTTGGTAATGCATATTTTTTTCAAAAGCACTTTTAAAACCTATATATGTCAATAAATTTTGAAGTTTGTGTTTGGTAAAAAAAAAACTAAAATGATTGAGGAGAATTAGAGGTGGATAAAGAATATGTAGAGGCAAGAAGAAGAATATCTTATTGGGAGATTAGAGAAGAATGATTACATAGTTTCCTTTATATACAACCCTAGGAATCTAGTTGGACCGCACATCCAATGGGCGTAGGCCCGTAACACTCCCCTTGTGCGGTTCAATAACAAAACTTTATACATAGTGCTTCACATATAGTTCTTCAAATGTCGTTCTCTCCTTGATGACTTGTCTTTGAAATCAATTGCCTTACTAAAACATTGACAAGGAAAAACCCGGTGGGATAAAACCTTGCTACAACTCTTCACATGTAGTACTTCACATGTAGTTCATCACATGCAATACGATCTTCAAAGATCGATGAGTCTAAGTTAATTGCCTCGTTAAAACTTCGTCAGGGAAACCCAAAGGGACAAAACCCGAACTAAAGAAAAAGAGTACAATATTACACAAATGTAGAACATAGTTAGACTCGAATATGTTGCCTCATTAAAACCTTGACACGGAAAACCCAAGTGGGATAAAACCTTGTGAAGGAAAAGAGTACAACATGACGAGATGTTAGTAAAGTTGATCACTTTGCTCGGTTGAAGTTGACTAGTTGCTTCACAACTCTAAGGTAGAAAATCCTGTGGGAAAGATAATAGCCTTAGGCTGGGAAATTACATTCCGGTGTTTGTTGTTGTCTTATTAAAAACCTTGAAGCGAGCAACAAAACCCTGTGGGAAAAAGTAACCTCGGTGAAGGAAAAGAGTTCAACGCACCATTAGATGCTCCCCACGATGTCGGACAATTTTCATTAGTCTAATGCGGTCAAAAGGAGTTTATCACACTTTACTTTGGTGACTTGAATGTTTATAAGACCATGTTGTTGATTCTGGAAGTTACATTGCTTAACAGATTATCGCATTTCATTTCTTTGATTCAGATATTTTCGGTAATATCCATGCGATATTTATGTCTTCAACGTTCAACATACTTGATGCTTTTAGTGTTGTTTCACTAAAAACCTTGTCGAGTAACAAAACCCTTTGGGAAAAAACTATTCTCGATCGAAGGGAAAAGAGTACAACACGGCTTCAATTTCAAGTAAATTATGTCGACATCATATCCTTGGATCCTCCCCGATGTCGGCATCTCCCCGATTACTTTCGAGTTATTCCAGGACAGTTCCTTTAGTCATGTATTTTTCGAAACTGAATATCAGTAATAACCTAGAAAATAATCTACCATATCTCCCTCTGATTACTTTCGTTGGGGAAGAGATTATTGTTCCTTCATAATCAACAACTTTTTGGATTGCACTTTCATTAGCATTCCTTTTAATGTCTTTGTAGGTATAAAACAAATTTATGTCAATAGTTACTTTTAAGTACATGATTACATTCACTATACCATTCCAATGACGTTGCGTTGGCGCGGAGCTATATCTAGCTAACAAGTTCCCTGAGGATGTAAAATTTAATCGAGTACATTATTATACTAAGTACAACAATGCGTCTATTGTACTTAGATATTGGAATTTCATCTCCCAACACATCTTCGTCATATTCCTTTGGACGAATTGGTTACTTACTTACATTTGAACCTCGACTAATCATGGGAGTGCTATCAGGATGCATGTCTTTGTTAAATTGCCTGACAACTTTAGACATATGCAAACTGGTGGAATAATATCCCACAAGCTCGGTACTCGGTCGAGCTTTCCCTAGATTTTTCATCTCAAATTCGGATTTTAAATAGCTTTTAAGGTCTCTTATTACATCAAGAGTACCCATCATCATGTGATAAATCGACATAAATATCTATAATTCCAAATTAGGAACTTTCTTGTGAATACGCAAGGAAAAATAACTTACTTGTCTATCCCCTCCAAATCAAATAGCCACTTAGACGGGTATACCACATCCGCTTTGATTGCTTGAATCTATAAGTGAGCGTTTTATCTAATCAGTAAACGCACTGTGGTTTAGAGTCATTTGATTTGGGAAACAAAAGTCTATCAAGTACTTTTGTAAATATATTCTATCTCTTGATTCTTTCAGAGATACGTAACAACCACATACATATGCGGCATTTCAAGTCCTTTTGAAATTACCAAGCTAACTAAGTAGCGGAACTCTATAACGTTCATTACAAGAGAACAATTCCAGGGCTTTGTGAGGAACCTCGCGCCACAAGGCGAGTCTTTGTACTTTAAGACTACTTTCTTCTCATTATGCTTTATTTCAAATTAATTATGTATGTCCAATAGGCTTTACACTTGGTTGGTTAGCACTACCACACCAAATACCCGTATATTTGCCAAAGAACTAAGTTCTACCTGGATTGCGTAGGCCAAATATGCTATTTATTTGAAATTAATCAAAATAAAGCATGGTTCGATCTCATTGTGCTTTACTTACGGAGCAACTATTTATGGATTATATCATTATTGTGCACACATGATCCTTAGTTGACTCATGCGCATTCTCATAATCCGTCGGGATTTCATTGTTCTCTAGAATCATTTAAAACTTCGGAGCGTCCTCCAGTATTGATTCATGGACATAGTCGAGACAATCAAATGAGATGCTTTCATTAATGATACAAATTAGGTTGTGCCTTACTCATCTACTTCCTTTCTAGGTGAGCTTTGATCGAACTTGGTGGTCTCTCCATCTTCCTTTATGGAGCCACGGCCTCAACTACACTTCCACCAAGTGTAGTTGCAACACCTTAGTCTATGGTGTACCCCATACTAAGGATTTCTAACCTTGCAAGAATATTTGCAGCGGGTATGTGTGATCTTGTCACTTTAGCGACATCAGTGTACATTCTGAAAATTGATTATTCTTTGTCACTTCACATTTATATTTGTGGAGTACAAGAATCAATATGTGACACAGTGGGAACAAACCACGACAATTCCTGTCGTTCCCTTAGAAAAATACTTTTCTTATCTCCCCTAACGATGGGAAGTTGTCTCACTAAAGTGACAAACCGCAAATCTAGCGGTAAGAGATCTCTGCCAAAGGTTTTAAAATGCGGATAATTGTTGAGTAAATATTCAACAAAATTACTTAATCATTTTCGTGACCCATCATAGTACGATGTGGACTCGTAATGGCACATATATAGTGCAACCAAAAATACGTAATAACACAAACGTGGGCTTAAATTCGGTTACCAACCGGTACGTAGAAAAGGTTGACTAATATTGGGTTCTATAAAAATTAAGTAAAGATGCGCGTAATATTGCATATCCCCAAAGCAATAAAAGGTAGGTTGGTACGCATAACCTATTCCTTAGACACCATCTGTAACCTTTGATGGTAGCCTCTGCGAGACCATTGGGTATAAGATGTTCGATATTGATCTTATTAAACATGCAATATTCATCAAGTCCTTTTGATGTAAATTCTCTAGCATTAACAAGGGTGGTTAGCCTTTACACTTTGCATTGTGTAATATGTGCTAGGAGTTCTCAAACGATTTTTTTTGGGAACTATAACTAGTCCAAAATGTCAAACATTCACGAGATCCATCGGTCACTTTAATGGTCCGCATTCTGCATGAATGTTTTTCTAAAGTTCACCTTGTTTTCTTTGTAATATGGAATTTTTACCATTTGCATCTTAGGATGGTCTCGATCCTGTTTTACTGAAGACTTTGTAAAAATGAGTGATATGCTTTTTTTTTTTTTTTTTACCTAGAAGCATAATGGGGAGGGGGGTTGTGCATCTAGTAATTTAGAAAACACTTATTAAGAGATATGCCGTCACTTTGCATTCTGTCAATCTTTTTCCCATTTTCGTTCACTCATGATATTTGTATGAATTTCTTCAAAACAATCATCATGTCACAACCAAAATTTCTTTATGGTTATGCCCATAGCCTTTATGAGTCGGTTCCAACATTTCATCGTCGGAGTCAATATGGATTCAATAATCCAAATATTATAGTGAATTACATTGCACTAGATTGACTCATTAGTTTCTCTAAAATATATTTCCTTCCAAATATATTAAAGTTTATAAAAGATGCAATCATTACATTCTCATAATTTTGATGTCCACATGATATCCATTTGCACGGGTTACTTGGAAATTTAACAAGGTGTGATTATCTCTAGGTACATCTAGAGATTTTTCGACGTCTTTGTTCTAAATTGAAAAAAAAAATGAGCAGTGCTGCGCTCGATATGATAGTCAATTAGCCAGGCAAAGTTCTTGTTGCCATTAAAGTTGATGTGAAAATTGGTTGTTACAATAATACACGTACATGTTACATTTATTTACCAACACCTATGACCAGGTGCATTTCCAACTCTTTTATTTATGATGGGAGCTAGAATTACATTTTAGCTGATCCCATGTTCAATTGATACCCATACTTTGGTGTCAATACTGCTAGGAAAAAAAAATTGTCTCATGATATATATGTCCCTTTTCACATGCTTTATATGAGTCGGTACGTCTAACCCTCGTTACTTTGGGGTTCTTTCCATTTCCAATTTTTCTACATTTAGCGTAATTTGAGAAATTTCTTTATCTCAATAGGCCAAGAGAATCTCACTACAAATGTCAACCACTTACTTTAGGTTGAATATATTACTAAAGATAATTCTCTTTTTTTCATACTTCAACATATCTTAGGTTCGTTAGTATTATGGATGAAGTAGAGAAATGAAAATTTTATGACTCATATCACCTTTTGTGAGTTCTTCCGCAATTTGGAATACATGTGATTTTATTTGAACGTGTCTTTTGAAACTACTGACATATTAATAGTCGAGTATGTGGATTACATTCTACGGAACATTCAAATTTTTGGGAGAAAAATATCAAGTACACAATAATGGTGCTCAAGTCCTTTTAAACCCCAAATGAGTACATTGAAATTGAGTTGGTACAACCAATTGAACAAAAGGCATCATTCTATTATAGCCAATATATCATATATTCAATAGAACAAATAGCATTAAGACCAAAATTCTTAATGAATGAGATCAATAAAAATAATTAAAAATTGACCGTTTATATGCTATTGACTTATTTTAAGACAGAAATAAACAAAACTAGGCATGTTCTAATAAACAAATAAATAGGCCTAGTAAGTACTCAACGTAAAAATTCACATTATAGTCACATACCTTAGACGTTGGTTCCAGCCTTGGTCGTGCACGGCCTAAAACCAAGACAAGAACTGGAACTGGAATTGGAACAGGAACTGGATAGACCCGAACTGGAACAGAACAGACCGGGATGGATCAGCCCGAACTGGAATAGGATAGACCCGAACTTGAACAAAACAGAACATGCTGATCCCCGGGTTTGGGCAGCTGCGCGGGTCCGGGTTTGGGCAGCTGCGCGGGTCTGGGTTTGGAGCAGTTTTCCACCTTCCTATCTTTTCCCACGGACTGGTTTTCTACCAGTTTTCCAGAAGACGAACAAATTCGCCAAAACTCTCTTCCTCCACTACAGCGGGTGGATCTTTACATGCCCAATATACAAATAAAATATTATTGTATGTAATCAGGGATCTTCACATTCCCAATACAAATAAAATATTATTTATGAAATGTAATCACCCAATTGAAATTGATCATACATATAGATACATACGGGAAATCAGTTCATAAACACTACGATCAAAATCAAATCAATTTCTACTACAGATTTAATTTTATAGGTAGTATGAGCATATACGATCGCAATTGTATTATACCAAAATCGAAAATAAGGGAAGAAAAAAATATATTTTTATAGCGCAAAATAGATCCAACTTATCTGATTTGGTCCCATCGATTTCCACATTAGTTTGACGTTAATCCGTGTAAAAAAAAATAATCAATCAATCCGATGTAGCTCCGTGGTATAGCATCGTGTATGATAACGTGATTGAGGAGAATTAGAGGTGGATAAAGAATATGTAGAGGCAAGAAGAAGAATATCTTATTGGGAGATTAGAGAAGAATGATTACATAGTTTCCTTTATATACAACCCTAGGAATCTAGTTGGACCGCACATCCAATGGGTTAGGTAACAAAATATTCTCGACTCATGGACTAAGGTTGAGTTTGGTAATGCATATTTTTTTCAAAAGCACTTTTAAAACCTATATATGTCAATAAATTTTGAAGTTTGTGTTTGGTAAAAAAAACTAAAATGTTTTTATCCAAAACACTTCCCAAATTCCGATTTTTAAAAGGCTGGGGAGGAGGAGCTTTTAAAAGCTACAAAAGCATAAGTTGTGGTCCCACATAAATTTAATGCTTGATTTATCTTTTTTATCCCTACTTTATTTTATAAATGACAAAAGTTACCCTTAAATTTATATACAATCAATTTTTTACTATTTCTTATATTGCATTCTTTAAATATTATTATTTTTTATTATTTCAACTATTTTATATACCATTTATTTAATTTGTCAACAGTAGAAATAAAAACATATATTAAATAATTACTTAATTTTAGTTCCATTTTTTGCTTGAATAATTACTTAATTTGTCAACAGTAAAAATAAAAACAAATATTAAATAATTACTTAATTCTTAAGTAAAATAATTTCTTAACAATCATAATGATAGTGGTAATTAGTATGAACATTAATATTATATAGTAAAAAAATTAATTATTTTTAAACCCAATAAAATTGAATAAAACTACCATGAGTGATATGTCTGTTTTTGTCATTTGTTACAACAACAATGGTTGAATCTGAAATTTTACCAAACACATTTTGATTGCTTTTTTAATCAGCTTCAACTTTAATTAATATTTTACCAAACGTCTAGCTGCTTTTTCTCACAAGACAAAGACAAAGACAACGCACAGCAGAAAAGTGCTTTTACAAAAGCTGCAGCAATACCAAACTAAGCCTAAGCCACAACAAATTTACGACTTTCTCTCTCATGCGATTTCTCACCACCTCTAAAACCACCGATTAAAATTCTTTACCACGGCAAACCTACCGGAAACCACCGTGACCTAGCGAAAACTACCAAGTTTTCAAACATTTCTTCATAGTTTTTTTTTTTTTTTTTTTTTTTTGCATCTATCAATTTTTGATTAGACCCGAATTAAACTAAATTTCCTTCATTCAAAGATTTCAGATTAAAATTTTTAACTTAGTATCTTAATTTTTTTTCTTTTCATTACATATCCCACCTTTCGTTTTATTTCTTATTTTCTTTCACCCTTTGATTCTTAAGATCTTTTTGCCTTCCGACCTGCTTCAATTCTTCTGTTTCCCTTTGCCATGAAACGCTGCAACATTCATGGGTCTCTTGCTCCTAATTCTGGAAGCAACATAACCAAGACCTCCAGAGCTACGAGTGTTGGACACAACTTTCTTCACTTTCTGGCCTCTAACACTTGTAGAAGAAGGAGAGGAAGACAAAGGGACAACTTCTTGAAGGTTTTCATGGTGGCTTCCATTACCATTGCGCATCGAAACTTCATAACAAACACACCCATTAAGATCAAGAGGTACAAGACTGATGTACAATCGAGAGGGACCTCCGTAAAAGAAATTCGGATGAACAATCAAACTTCCACTAAAAGTACAAACCTGGAAGCCCTCAAAAACAATCCTGAACATCTCAATACTCTCGCCATTAAGCCATACAGAGGCAGATTGAGAATTGACTTCATCCTCAGTATTATCAATATCATCATCAAAGGTATCACTGGAAACCACGATCGGAGGAGATGGAGGTAGAGCAGGAAGAACTTGCACACTACTATCTTCACCCATGTTATTGCTATCGTCGGATGCAGACATCATGAATATAACTCTATTCTCTCTTCTTTCCTTCTCTTAACGAAAATACTTAACTCTTTTCCTCCTGGTATCTATTTAAAGGAATTGATGTGGGTCCACTTGCACCTAGTTTCAGCTTCAAACATTGAATATGGGAAGATATATTGGTGGGGTGATTTAAATGCAAAAGAGATTCAATTAATATTTCAATGGCACACACATTGAAAAAATGAGACGCTCGCACAACAATATCTGCAATTTATTTCTATTTACTCTCACAAAACCCAATGCAATATCTTTTCGTTTTACCAAATCACTATGATTTTATTTTTATTTTCAGGCAGGCTATCACCGGCATTCATGATTTCCCGTCAGAATTCGATACAGCACCGGAAAGCAACTAAAATGGCTCTTTTGATAATTTTGTTTACAAAGACTGGGTCGGCACACGAGACAACTATTATTAGATCCTTTTCAGGGTCAGAGTCTAGAGCTACTACTAAACCAAGTCAAACCCCCTTTGTTTATATCCGTACAAACAAAAAACCAAAGATTTCCATACAATATGAGATATTTTCTCCATCTTTCACCCTGTCTCACATTGTGTCCCCTCTGAGTAATCTTAATTACTCCAAAAGCAATTCCATAGAATCTCACGTGAAACCCTTAGGTACCAACAACCATTGGAGAATTTTTGTCTTCCTTTCAAATTCAAATTCCTATTTAAACACAGATATGGTTAGACCATTAGATAGATGGAGACATATCATGATTCAAGGGATGTATACCAATACCACTTGTGCTCGAGCTTCTTTTGGAGTTAAGCAGAACACCAAAATGATAAGATTTTGTGCCTTTCTCTATGGCACTTTTGTCCTTATCTCTCTCTCCCACAACCATGTGATTGCAAAATTAGTATATGCATTTAAGGTTTGGAGTACGGAAATTGTACTTTATAGATGTTGGTTTTATAATCCCATCCTTATCAAACCTCATCCCGACAAAGAAAACAGAGACGGAGAAAAAGACATTTATTTCACCTATATTTTCTTATACCACATGAGATTATTAAAATTTTATATCATATTTCAAACACAACACTATCTCCTCCGACTCATCTTCTTTGAAAAGTTTGATTTTCTTTCAAAACAATCTCCTACGTACCTTCTACATTTTTAGATGTCTTCACATTGCCCCTTCTACGAAAAAATAACAACATCCATGCGAGAACAATCTTCAAATTCCGGACTCTCTTCGAAGTGGTTATCAACCAAATCCATCTTGAAACCAAAACCATTTGAAGACCATCACTGGCGTGTTATTGGGAAACTTCAAAGCTCAACCAATGTTATCATTCTGAAGCACAAACTTATATGAAGAGGTTTTGGAATCAAAATGAAGAGGTTAATACAACACCTTTCCAAAGGAAAATGAACTTCTTTCATATGCGCGTCAAACATTTAGTTGATTACACAAATGTATCTTTTTCAAAACCTTGGTTAATCAATGGATTTATTCTAGCTGTGGTATCCATTCCTAATGGTGGCATTGAATCAATCAGAGAAGAAGAGTTTGACAAGATAGCACTGGATATTCCTCTAAAGCTCTAAAAGAGTTCATGTCACTACATCATGATTAATCAAGGGAAAAATACTCCATACGGTAGGAAAAATGATCATCTTCAAAGACCTTTATGGAAGAGATTAATACGAAAAAAAATGTGGAAGCCATAGCTGATGTATATGTAACAAAAAGGCTATCATGGGGCATAGATTGTCTTGTTGAAGGAGAGAAAACCTGGATTGAGTTCTCCTACACTCTCCATCCTTTCATACTATGCCAATTCTGCAGAACGCTGGATCACAATAAAGATCAATGCACTCCCAAAAGAAGAGATCAGATGGTTGCTCAATTGGCGACTCAAAACAAGCCAAGCACCGGTGCTACCTCTACAAATCTCATTTGTCTCATGCACCAGCAAATCTCTACAAATCTCAAGACAAAAAGCTCATTTGTCTCGGGCACCAACAAATCTCTTGTGATAATTGCGGCTCCAAACCTTTTGTTTTACCACAAACCTCTCATTCTGCGATCGATAAAACTCCTCTTACCCCCGTCATGGCGGCCATCCCACCAAAAAACACCTAATCGGGACAACTCCCATCCGACCTAGTGTCCGAAGAAAAATCCATTCATCCACCAACATATCACCGATCATCAAAACTAGAAATAATCTCAAGCCCGGCTATGCAAATTGCAAAACCAAACCCATGATAACAAGGGCACAAAAATGAAAAAATTGCAAAGGAAACAAAGTCTAACCTTTTCCTCCTTTCACCAATTTTGGGCTTCCTTACATATCTCCAAATCACCAAGCCCAAAACCCTTTCACTACTCATCCCTGGTTACTCCATTTTCTCAACCCGATCCTATTCATCATAAATACCCTCAGGGTTTTGAACCACATTTCAACACCGATCTCAAACCTAATCCCACAACATCCAGGGTCTTCATCTCAAAGCTAAGGGTCACAAAATATTACCACTAATTTAAGCTGTTATTTTGGGGGAGAAACTCACCCAGGTTCAACTCATCCACTTCAAAATACAAAATCTTGGACAAGATTCACTAAAGCTCCTCCCAATACCATTACTCCTTCGATACCCATACACAAAAGAGAAAACTCACAATAATGAAACCGAGAATCTCGAGAAGAAAACTAAGATTATTGTTACCCAAATTTGAGATCCTAATCCCCCAATATCTAAGCTCGTAAAGGATAAAGCTAACCTAAAATTTTCCAATGGATGTGGTACTTTGGAAAAAGAAAAAAACCAATTCGGGAAGAAGTATGCTAAAAGACACAAAGGCTGAATCGTGGAGGAGCTAACGGACGATGTGCAAAATGAAGGTTCAAAAGGCGAAATTATGAAAGTTTGAGGTAGCATAACTGGAAACCGAGAAAACCATGTCGAAATTTCCTTATCCACTTTCTCAGATCTTTACTCTCAATTTGTAATAGTGCATTTTATCTTTTTAATCTCCATTACCATATCCCCATTATGATATATATACTTTGTTGTGTCGTATTTTTCGCAATTTGTTAGAATCCTCTCATGGAATTGCCGAGGTTTGAGACAAAAAGACACTAGAAACCAACTAAGAAAATAATCAACCTGAAAACCCAAACATTATTTTTCTCTCTGAAACCAAAAACAATATAAATTTTGTAGAAAATGTGATTCGTAGCCACCAATATTATAATTACACATTTGTAAATCCAGTTGGAATTGTCAGTGGATTAGCTTTAGCATGTGATAATAGTGTGAAAGTGAGCATCATGTACCAAGATAAAAATCAGATTGATTGTAGTATATGGAATGAGAAAACAAAATCAAATTGGATCCTCACTTGTATGTATGGTAAACCCTATAAGGATGAGAAAAAGGCTCAGTCTTGGAGTATAATTTGAGGCATGGATGTATCTACTTCGCTTCCTTGGCTTGTCCTAGAAGGCTTGAACATTATTCTTTCGAAGGAGAAAAAGAGAGGGGGGCTCAAGCAAATGGTCAAACCATTAGAAATTTCAACTTCTGTTAAATAACTTAGGTCTTAAAGACCTTGGTTTTGTAAGATTCTCCTTCATTTGGTCAAATCGACAAACAAGGGTTGATCTTATTGAAGAGAGATTAAGCGAGGCCTCGGCTAGTGGGGACTGGATCACTCTCTTTCTAGTGCTAAAATTCGGCACCTTCCGCATATTGTCTCTGATCATGCTCATCTCCTTCTCTCCACTGATCCCCCTCTCTTACTAATCATAAGCCTTTCAAGCAACAATGTGTTGAGTTAATTCATAAAACCCGGAATCATCCAATTCGGGGGATCTCATGCCTTTAGACTCTCTAACGAGACTGTTTGAAATGCGAAAATAAGTTATCTATGGAACATAACCCAATTCGGTCTCATTTAGAAAACATTTAAGCTTAACTCAAACCTCTCGAAATTATTTCTTTACCTAATACTAGATTAGATGATCCTATGCTTCTCCAAACCAAAACTGAAATTAAGAAACTTTATGAATATGAAGCGAAGATGTGGAAAATCAAAGCAAATGAAAAGTTCATACAACTAGGAGATAGAAACACCTCCTATTTCCATCAGAATGCTATCACAAGACAAAGAAGGAAGAATATTGATGGCATATATGATGACAACAATAAGTGGATATATAGAGGGTACAACGAAAATTGCTGAGTGTCCAAAATCCCATTTAGAAACTCTGTTGACTTCTTCATGCCTTACTTTTAACTATGATAGCATAAATTTGATCCCCACTCTGATAACTGGTGAGGAAAACTCCAAACTCATCCAAAAATCTCATGTACCTGAAATTGAAAACGCTTTGTTTGGTATGCCTCATAACTCTAGTCCGGGACCTGATAGTTTCCTGGCGTGTTTCTTTCAAAAAAACATTTGGGTTGTTGTTGGCCCAGATGTAATTAAAACTGTTCAATTCTTTTTCTCTAGTGGGCATATGCTAACAAAACTTAGTCAAACCTTCATTTACCCGATTCCTGCCAGTTCTTCACCCAACCACTCCTGCTGACTATCACCCAATTGGTCTATGCAACATTTCCTATAAAATCGTTTCCAAAGTCATAGCTAATAGGATCAAGCCTCTACTAGATAAATTGATCTCTCCATATCAATCGACTTTTGTGAAACAACGGCTCATTTCTGATAACATCCTAGTTGCCTATGAGATCGTTCATGCTATGAGGAAACATAAAGGGAAAAAAAAGTTAATGGGGCTTAGAATTGATATGTTGAAAGCTTTCGACATAGTGGAATGGCCTTTTCTAGTGACTGTTTTGAAAAAAAAATAGGATTTTGCGAGATTTGGTGCAACTTGATTTATCAATGTATTAGTGCGGCTCTTCGGCATTTCGATTAATGGCTCTCCCACTCATTTTAAAACCCACTAGAGATCCGCGGCGGGAGATCCGCTTTCTCCTTATCTCTTTATTCTCTGCATGAAGTCCTTTTCTAGAACCATCTCCAATGCAGAATATTTAGGGCTCATCTTTGGTACCAAAATCAACAAAAATTGCCTCTCCATCTGTCATTTACTCTTCGCTGACGATTGTCTGATCTTCAGAAAACCTACCCCTTCCCAAAGCACCAACTTACTAAAAGTACTGGAAGATTATGAGAATACCTCGGGACAAATGATAAACTTCTTCAAACTGGATTTTTTTTTCTCAAAAAGAATGAAACATGGCCCTGTTCAAGAATTTATTGATATTCTAAAAGTTAAGAAAATTAGGATGGATAACAAGTTTTTTGGGGGTCCTCTCTTCACCAACATATCCAAGGCTGTTTGCTTTGACAACCTGGCAGAACAGGTGGAAAACAAACTATAAGGATGGGAATCTAGCTCGGCTTCGCCTGATGGTAGATGCTTGTTAGCTAAAACTTCTCTAGAAAATATCCCAATCTATGTGATGTCCTCCTTTATCCTACCGAAAGATGTCACAAAGAGAGTAACTAATAAAATCAGGGACTTTTGGTGGGGAAAGATGGGTCCAAAAAAAATGAATTTATTTAAAAGACTGGGATGGTATGTATAAGAGTAAAGAAAGAGGAGGTAATGGTATGAAGGATATTAGAAAGCTCAATTTATTGGTGATAGCTAAGAATGGTTGGAGGCTGCTCAAGCAACCTGAGTCTGTATACGCTCACACTATGAAGGCGGTGTATTTCCCTCATACCAACCCCTTCCATGCAGTTTGTAACTCTACTTCCTCCTGGGCTTGGAAAGGGGTTCACAAAGGCTTGATGTTGATTAAAGGCCATAGCATTTGGGAGATAGGTAATGGAAAAAGTGTAAATATTTGGAGGGATGATTGGATTTTTGATATTGACAAAGCACTCTTGGTGATAGAAGAAAATATAAGGGAAAGTACTATGAGATGGTTGTGGATTTAATTTCTGACAATGAATGGAATGTCCCGGTTCTTTTTGGTCTGTTTGATAGGGATGTTGTTGAAAACATTCTCCTAATCACTACTGCTCGAAGCAGTGAAGATAATATAAGATAGAAGGACGATAACAAAGGGGTTTTTAGTAGCAAATCTCTATATAAAGTTTTAGATAACAAAGAAGCCCAAGTAGAGGACAAGGTATCGATTTTTTCTTTTGGAAAATGAGTGTCATTCCTAGAATTCAGTATTTCATATGGAAACTAAAAAATAAAATCATCCCTTTTAATGTTACCTTAGCTACTTACAGCCATCAATAAATCTAACATGTGCTATGTGTCAAAAAAAAAAAAAAAAAAAAAAGGAGAACATCTTCTAATGACTGTGGTTTTGGTAAAGCAGTATGGGCCTTTTGTTCTCTTAATTTGGAAGCTGCTACGAGGGGAATACATAACATAAGAGGACTGGTGTAGCTTCTGGCTCCATAAAAACCATCCAGTCACTCGTTTTGGTGGTTGGGCAGAAGTATGTGCAACTAAACCAAACCCTAAACACACCGCCACTCTTATCTCAACCCACTTTAATGACTTCCAATTGAGCAACCAGAAAACTATTTCAACACATGTTTCGGAAACTAGAAAAACTTTTGTAACAGTTGAACCTCAGATGAATGAGCCCAGTAATAACCACTTAAACTTTATGTATTTGTCTTATTACAATCAGTCAACAAGGCTAACAGGGTTTGGAACAATTTTAGTAAATCAATCAGGTGAAACCATCGGCGGTTTAAAGTCAGGAGCAAAAGTTGAAGGGAAAGAAGATGGGGACTGCATAGCATCCCTGCTAACTCTGGAGTGGGCAACAAAATTGAACTCTCAAGGGTTCAATCTTTTGGGAACAAATGCCGCTTTGACTCATACTCTGCAAGGAGCAACACGAACTACAAGGCGGAGAACAAATAAAAAGGTGAATACTCTTCTAGAGAAAAAATCTTCTTTTGACTATGTGAACGCTAAAGGTTTTTAAACCAAACTACAACTCGGACCTCTTAAACTTGTTTGTAATCGGTAGTAAGAACCAAAGTCCTCAGTTTATGGAGGCGGCTGTAATCTCAGGACTTGTATAGTTCTGTTTTCTATATAAAAAAAAGGGAACCAAGCCACTGACTCACATATTTTTGAGTCAGTTGAGTCAGATCTGACTAAAAAACAAACATATAGAATCAGATGATTTCTCTCAGACTTAGACGAGTTAGATCCAGATGACTCAAGTGATTTTATTCAGATCTAGACGAGACAGATCCCGAGGAATAAATAAACAAGGTATATGTAGAGATGAAGCAGCTCCTTGGAGTCACTCATACAGTCTGACTCTAAATTGAATCTTTTCTGTTTGGTCATTCAGACTCTAAATTGTATCTTTTCTTTGTTACAAACTGTTAGAGAGGGGAAAGACCCGGAAGGATTTTGAATGTTGAAGCTTAAAACTAAAGAAAAATCACAAGTAACTACAAATACAACACTTTAATGTAGTAACTAATTCAATTCCTTTCGTTGAAGCTTGCTGCATACATCCCAGTAATTCCTCTAAAAGAAATCAAAATAAAACAGAAAGAATAAACACAACAAAACAAAGAGAAAGAAAAAGAAAACAAACCACCTAATGTTGTACTACTAGAAATGAGCTTTCAGTAATTATTGGAGTAACAAAAGATAATTTTTCTTTCCTCTCCTCAAACAAGAATAGATCCATAGTAGTAATAGAAGTATCATCGTCTCAGTGAAACATCATCTCTCATTTAGCCTTTGCAAGCTCTTCACGGAGGATCTTGGCAGCTTTCACCATGTTGGTTAGGGCAGGCATGACCTCAGCATACTTACGGGTTTTGAGACCACAATCTGGGTTAATCCAGAGAATGTTGCTCTCCAAAACTGCAAGCATCTTCTTAGCACGCTCGGCAATCTCCTCTGTTGATGGGATTCTAGGAGAGTGGATGTCGTACACACCTGGACCAATACCAGCTCCATATACTACTCCCTCACGGAAAACGGACAAGAGTTTCTCGTCAGATCGTGAGTTCTCAATGGTGATGACATCAGCATCCATATCGATAATAGATTGGATAATGTCGTTAAAGTTTGAGTAGCACATGTGAGTGTGGATCTGTTGAAAGAATTTGTTAGGAGATTATAGGAACCCAACCATCTTTATCAGAAATAAAATAAATTTATTTAGGTGTTAGTTGAGCATACGAACCTGGGTAGTGTCTTGTACACCGACGTTGGTGATACGGAAAGAGTGAACAGACCAGTCCAAGTAGAAAGCATGTTCTGATTTCCTAAGAGGAAGACCTTCTCTAAGAGCAGCCTCGTCAATTTGGATAACAGTAATACCAGCTTTCTCAAGGTCCTCAACTTCATCCTTGATGGCCAAAGCAATTTGGTAGCAAGTCTCGAATCTGGTATAAATAACCCATGTTTAATCCAGGTTAAGAATTTTTAAATAGAATTAAGAAATTAGAACAGAGAAAAAAGTGAGTATGAAGTTCCTTCCAAAAAAAAAATTACCTGGGTTGATCGTTTCTAACAAAGGACCAGTTGAGAATGGTGACTGGGCCAGTAAGCATTCCCTTCATTGGGCGAGATGTCATGCTCTGTGCCATTGAGGACCAAAAGACGGTCATGGCCTTTGGGCGGCTAACATCACCATAGATGATTGGTGGCTTGACACATCGGGAACCGTAAGATTGCACCCAACCGTTGGCAGAGAATGCAAATCCAGACAATTGTTCTCCGAAGTATTCAACCATGTCGTTTCTCTGTTATGCAGAAGATACTAATCAGAACTTTGAAAATATTTCAGCGTGGATCAATATCATTTGACTTTACTTTAAGTAAAATCGAAAGTCTGCAGAAGCTAACCTCGGGCTCTCCATGGACAAGGACATCAATGTCTAGCTCTTCTTGGATCTTGACAACTTTGCTGATTTCTTCCTTGATGGCGTTGACGTAATCAGCCTCTGAGATCCTAAAATAGGTCACCACGATAAATGGAAATGTCAGGAGAATATTCTGGAGATCCGTTTTTAAGTTATAGAAATATTGTTAAACACTCACTTTTTGGCTTTGTATTCACGACGTACTCTCCTAAGCTCTACGGTCTGAGGGAAAGACCCAATAGTTGTAGTTGGGAGGGCTGGAAGGTTCAGCTTCTTCTGCTGAGCATCTAGTCTGGCACTTACAGTTGTAGCACGACGGTGGTCAGAGCCCCTCAAAGCAGCAGCCTGGCAAACATAATGGTAATGTATTTTTAGCAATGAAACTCAATCTTGAATAAGGAATATCATCGAAATGGCAGCAAAAATCAGTTCAAGAAGCACTTACTGCTTTTTGAACAGCTTCATTAGTCACTCTTGGGGAAGATTTTCTGGTGGCTTGAGCAGCAGCATTAGTAGAAAAGATTTCCTGTAGATACAATTGTAGACAATTAACAATAAACAGGACACTAAATAGCTTGACCAAAAATGTGGTTTGCCGATTGTTTATAATCTTTTTTTATCATAAGAATATACTTTTTTTATCGAAGTCGTCAGTTTCAGGAATTGCGGATAAAGAAGGCAGGTTAAAGAAGTACCTCATCTTTCTTTCCGGCCAATGCTGTTGCCAAGGCATTTACTTCAACAATCTTCTGGGCAGCAAATGCCAACCATGACTTGATTTCCTTGTCTAATTTAGGCTCGTTCACTAGGTCAACAGCGGTGTGGAGAAGCGAGCAAGAGGTAGAGACCACAAGGTTGTCTGCAGAGAGAAAATCACAGGGAAATGGAATCAGTTACCAGTTCAGCTATAACATGTTTCAAACAGCCATAAATGCATCAAAAGATGTATCTGACCTTTGCCGGCAACAGCCTCAAGAGACTGCAGGGTACTGAGGGACCCAGCAAGATCATTGGCCCAAATGTTCCTTCCATCAACCAATCCTGCAAAAAGATATTTCCCTGAGGGGAAATCACTCTTGATCAGATCAAGGGTCTTCTCTCCACGAACAAAGTCAAACCCGAAACCAGTGACACCCTTCAAAGCAGTGAGAGTCTTGTATGCTGCAGCAGGAATATCAGCAAAGTAGGTCTCAACGAGTACATTAAGACCAGATAGAGTTACTTCGAGCTCAGCATATGCTTGAGTAAATGCTTCTAGTTGGTGGGCTTCAAGATCAAGGACAAGTGTGGGCTCATCGAACTGAATCCAAGAAGCACCAGCAGCCTTCAACTCAGCCACAACTTCCCTGGTAAACAGAAATATAGCACCAGCTTACTATTAATACATACAGATTTGGAGACAGATTCACAAATGAAATACAGAACCAAGTAAAGCTATCGGTATCAAATTCCAGCTTCTTACTTGTACACAGGAAGAATGCTTCCAAGAAGAGAGAGAAGAGAGAAAGATTTCTCTACACCCTTTGCAGGTTTTGAGAGCAACAAGTAAGAGACAGGGCCAACAAGAACTGGGACAGTTTCAACTCCAAGCTGCATATGAGATGAGTACACATTAACGACACAGATACTAAAAATTAAAATCAGATTGAACGACCCTTGCCCCATACCCAACCTGGTATTAGAGATTAAGTGACATATATTAGTATGATCAGGACATCTCTATTTTATGTTTTTTAAAATGCATTGTTTCAAATGAACAGAGATACGATGTGATCATTCTCACTATTCTTATTGTAGATCTACCACTCAATAAACAAGATTTAAATCACACATACAGAAAAATGAAAAGATCTTGTTTACAAATCTATCACAGTAAGCAAAAAATTCACTAAAGTGCATAATACTTACAGCTTTGGCTTCCTTGTACTCATTCACAGCCTTGTGGGAAGCGTAAGAGAATTTAACTTCTGGACCCAATTCAGGGACGATGAAATGGCTGATTGAGAGAAAAAATGAATATAGTTAGTATATTATAATAAGTACTCTAACTTATGTGAAACATGAAAACTAACTAGAGAGAAATCCAGCACTTACTAGTTGGTGTCAAACCACTTGGTCATTTCCATAGCAGGTAGAGTGGCATTTCCTCTCGCCATGGAGAAGTATGTGTCAAAACCAATCTCACCGCCAGTCCAGTTGTACCTAGATGGAACAGCCCCAAGCATTGCTGTGGTGTCAAGCATATGGTCGTAGTAAGAGAATGTGTTGCTGGGAATATACTTAATCCCGGCACCAGCCATTTGCTTCCAGATGGAAGCTCTAAGATCAGTGGCCACTTTCTCCAAATCTTCAGCTGTGGTCTTTTTATCCCAGAATGATTCTAGAGCAAACTTTAGCTCTCTCTTAGGCCCCATACGAGGATATCCAACAATATGAGATGCCATCTTTCTGGTTCATCAAACAAAAAAACAACCAAATCAGTATCATAATTGAACTAAATTTGTGATATGGCACCATTTGAAAGTAACTTTTATTCAGAGTTTGGTTAAAGAAGCTCGGATCTCAAGCTCAACTTGTTAATAATGAAAAATCAAAAATTAAAATAACAAAATGCTAAAATACCCGACAGCTGACGAATATAAGATTTGCTAAACAATAGATTCCAATTATTAACAATTCCAAATTCATGTAGAGAATTGACATGAGTAAATGCAAGCTTAATGAAATCAAATACAGAAAAGCTGAGCAACTCATAAAATCACTTCAGATATGAAGTCACTAGAATAAACTCTTGAAAGGTAGCAAAGAGAGAGATCTTTCGGAACATTATAAATTCAAACCAGATCTACCAATTCATTCATATATAAAGCTGGATCTAAACTTTGAAGCATCAACTGAACCACTGTTAATATAGACTCAACTACACTTATGCAAGTACCATTAGCTAACGCGAGCATGAAAAAACAGTAAAGCTCACCAGTGATTTTGATGAAATGCTGATCAATCAAAAATGAAATGAAGAATTACTAACTAAACAATCACAATCCGATCTTAAATTCTCTACGTAGAACTAAACAAACCAAACCTAGCTTTCTACAGGAAATAATCTACTCTGGCAAGAGATGTGAAAAACAGTCGATGAAAACAACCCAATTATACACAGAGATCGAATCAGAATTAGTGAAAGAGAAGAAGAAAACGATTGAACGCACCTTAATTGGAGGAGTAAGAACAAGGGATAGCCTCTTTTTTCTTTTTGTTGTAGAAAGAAGAAGAAGAGAGGATGGCACAAATAAAACCGTATGAGATTCAGGTTATTTATAGCAAATTTTAAGGTTCCCCCGTAAGATAGATCTGAGGGTTTAGTTGATTTTTTCACTTTTTTACATGAACCAAACGCTGCCCGATTTTGGCGCGACTGTGTGAATATTTTTAACTACTTTTTCGAGTCATATTAACCGCATTGTATCGGAGGCTTCGGGGGAACTTTAAAATGCACACGGTTCTGCGCTCCTGCCCAGCCACAACAATCCAAGACTGTTTTTTATCGGCTTAGAAATTAGGACGATGAATTTTGAAGTCGTATATGATACTTGAAAATTAATTACGAATTTTGAATCTCGTCATTTATTATGTAACTCTAAAAATTAGCTTAAAAAATGAAATGTCACTTACTCATTCGTCAGAAAATGTACACAAAATCGAACTCATGCCATTGAAGGAAATGTCTATTATTAACCTTTCTTAATTTCCTTTACAGAGGCTCACACCTCTTTTCACTTGTTTAATACTAAAAATAACCCGTGTCGTAACCGCACGGCATGAGTCGGAATAATTTTTGGTCATAATAATTTAAATAAATACTATAAAGTATGGTAGAATTATTTGATCTCATGAGAATTTGTAGTTATGAAAATCTAAGATATTTATCATCCAAATAATTATAAATTTGGTTACACTTGTAATTGATTAAAGGAATAATTTCTGATAAAAATTCCAGGTAAATTATTTTACTTTTCCCTAAAATAATATTTCTTTAGTCGATCCCTAAGATTGGTGGTCTTTGATATTGTTTTATGTTGTAATCAGATCATTATGCTGAACGAAACCATGTGCCGTAACGGCATTATTTACGGCTGATGTAAAATTTTTTCCAGCCTTTTAATCATTCAATTATGAGAGAGTTCTCTATTTTGTTTAAAATTAGCCATATACATCACTAAAATTATAGAGATAACCCGTGCCATAACGACACTTATTGCAACATATATTATCTCTTGACATGGTGAATCCTGAACGCAACCTAAATCACCTATAATATCGTGTTCTTATAATATTTAAAAAAAAAAAAAAAAGGGTGACGTGGTATTTAACTGTTGCCTCTAGCGGCAATATAGTTGGCCTCTAATGTATCTTCTGGTTAGGCCGAGTCCAACATATTTTTTATTAGTTCTTAGTAAAAAATTTAAGATTAATACAGATGGTCTGTACATGTGTATGATATTTCAGTACAAATTTGCGTGAGCCTTTATTTCGCTTCCCCAAAAATTACTCATTTTCTCGAAACTAACAACTTCCCTCAAATTTCGTAAATCCCCACTACAACTTTGATTTTTACTTCACATAAGCTAATGAAACCGTTCAAATTTCCAAGTGATGTAGATTATATATAAACATAGAATGGTTTTTAATCCACTCTTGATTTTCCATCTCATGTCAACTGAAAATTTTGGAGAAGGCCAGTCAAGGATTTTATGTATCATACGTGGCTGAGGAGACATGCACAACTCATAATGTAATTGTGATTCTTTGCACATATTTATCAATTGAAGGGGAAAATTCATAGAAACGAAAATGGTGGTTGCGATTCTTTCACTAAACGTCTTCATATCAACGATTTTGTGCTTTGATTTATTTCTCATCTGGGCATGCTATAAGATTTTGTTCTTTATAAATTACTTATATTTTTTTACTATTTTTCCTTTAATTTAATTTTATTCGATGCATGATTTAAATAAAAAGACAATTGATTATTATGGATTTTATCTATAATTGGTGTTTTCATGTACAATTCTTCAATGACCGGAGAATAACTTAGTTTTTATTTAATAATGTGGATTTAATTGAAATGTGTGACTCTTGATTTTGAAGATTTTTGGTGTTTTATCTATTAATTTATTAAAATATTTATTTATTTGTAGATGGAAAATATAATGTAAACAATGAGACAATTAAAGCTAATGGTTTTAAGAAAATATATTTAATTTTTTTTAATGAACCTAATTATGAGGGAACCCACTCAAAGTATATTCATGATGGAAAGAGGTTACAACTCTTACATCCGTCAGATGTCTTTGGGTGAGATGAGATTAGGATAGTCGAATGCAACGTTTGTCTCCCAAAATGTTATCCGTCCGTCCAAGCTCAAAAACTCATTCTGTTTTGTATTATAGATTAATATATCATACAAACTTCTTAGAGAACACGTCTTAACAAGAAAAAAAAAATGACGGAAAGGAAAAAATAGACTTTGATGTACACTTCTGTTACACTAGCTCTCGCGCCCCCAACCCCCAAGTTCAGAGTCGCACCATATGTGGAGACACTAAGCTCTTGCATGAGAGTAGTAAAGCACAAAGAAGAAAACTCCTTAGTAAAAAATATCCGCTATTTGATCCTTGGTAGCAATATACTTCACAAAAAGCTTCTTAGCCGTTACTTGTTCCTTGACAAAGTGAAAAGCAATCTCAGTGTGCTTCATATGTTGATGAAATACAGGATTCTTTGTGAGATAAGTTGTGCCGTGTTTGTCACACCAAAAAAAAGGAGAAGATAAAGAACTAAAGTATAGTTGGTGCTCTGCAGTATGTGACTATTACATGACTTGACATTTCCTTTTATGTGAATAAGGCATGCCAAAGACATGCAAACTCCAACCGAGGAATGTGATTTCAAACGCATATTGAGAAACCAGGTTCCGGTGAGCAAAGACCGAAGGCATAGTAACTCTGAGAAAGAGAGATGTCGGCAACAAACCTATACTCCGCTTCTGTGCTAGATTTAGACACATTCTTTTGTTTTGTGGAACACCAAGATATAAGTACATTGATAAACCACTAGTAGAACACATATCAGTTGAACATCCGGCCCAATCGACTTGCAAAAAGCATGTAATTGTAAAGAATAAGCTCATTTAAAGTATAAACCAAACTACAATGTACATGAAAGAATAAGCTCATTTGAACTATGCGCTTTACATCATGTTAGACCATTGCTCGTTCGAACTCGCAAGTGTTGTTGTCTCAAGCTTGTTGTCAATGTTAGATACACAAAACTATATCTTGATTTCTAGTCTACTAAAGTCAAGTCCCAGACTAGGATTATAGCATGGTAGTTGAGCATCAAACATCACTTATTATCCCTTGAAAATTGAAGATTGGAAAATAAACGAAGACATTCGGAAAACTTCATCAACAAAGAGGTATGTGAAGACTGGACTATCCTATTTACTCAAGGCATTTACCATTTTATCTTAAGAGGCTATGTCGTACGATTTTATTAGATTTAACATTAAATAGAAGAAATTTCAAGTCAAATTTGTCTTGATAAATATCTCGAAATATGATCCAAGTAATGGATGTTCATAGATCCTTAACAATCTTGATTAAGAATCAATTTATTGTTCATGAACTACTTTTGCTTTAAGATAATCATTTGGAAATTGCCCAAGCAATGATATTTATATCTATGGCAATCGGGAATATTTCGAATGCTTTAAGATAGTCTTCAGAACTTTTTGAATTCTGGGCACAGGGTATGTACACATACCAAGTACGTGTAACCCAATTATCTGAGTTCCTAATAACGGAGGTATGCATACCCAGTATGCGTACACCTGATATCTGAGTTCGTGAATGGCTAAGAGTACACATACCCGGTACGTGTACCCCAACATTTGGGGTTCACAAGCTGGTTCATAGGTATGCATACCCCTATATGTACCTACCCAGTACAGAACTAAGCAGATGCTCATAAATTATTTTCACAAATATGTTTGATATTGCTACAACTCTCATAGACACTTCTAAGACAACTTTGCTCACTAAATCATTTTGTGTTTGTGAATCATGGTTTAAGTCTGGAGTGTTAGTGAGCACGACTTATGCTAGAAAGTTCAAAAGAGATATTGCTAATACGAGCCATTATTATATACAGTTCCAGAACCCTGGACCAAAGTGTATATTCTTCTTTGTAATATCAAAACGGACTTCTCACATGCTTACATGAATTCCTATAATAATTTAATATTAACTGAGAAAGTGTTTGGTTGGATCTCAAGTTATCTTAGCTTGAATTCAATGCTACCTAGAGTCTTAAAAATTATAAACAGAGAGACTCATTCAATAGGATTTATTAATCCATGACAACCGTGTCGAGGATTCTTTTAAAACTAAAGTTTTCAATGAGAAACATAATTAGGCTGCGACTTAAAGACTTCACTTAGGAATTCGTGAAGGCTGGGTCTGTTATCTTTTTACCGATACTTCGTGTATTTGGATCTTATCTTATAGATCTTCGAGGTTTTTGTTATCTCAGATCAAGAGCGAGATTAAATCGTAAAGTTCTCTTCTTCTCATACTTTGTGATTCCTCATGATAAATATCTAAATTCTTTTTCGACTTGTTTGGATTGTTCTTGAGAGGTGGTTAGTAATCCAGTCTTCTCAGCTAACTGAATGTAAGTGTTCCGTAATCATGATGTTTGCTGGACTTTGTCTATTGCAAACAGATTTCCAAACCTATATCAAAAGAGAAATCAATTAGGCTTATATATCAGATCTGGTATCAAAAGTCTTCACTTAGGTTGAAGAAACTCTAAGGATATAAAGGACGCCAGCTAAGGGAATCAATTGCGTAAAGCCTTGAGAGGTCCGAGAGACGTAATGAGCATGATTGTAGCTGAATTGCTTGTAGAATTCGTATCTTGAAAGATAAATAACAAGTTTCATACTTGGCGGGTTCCGGGGTCCTCTTGATTTGGATATGAATAGATTGACCTAAGATATTGATTTTTGAGATCGACCAAGAACTCTTTTACATAATCAGGTTCACGGGCTTTATGTCTAGACATACTGATCGTGGAACTGAAAGATAAAAACTCTATAAACATATTATTCAAGATATTTAATTTAGATCTACATGCAAATGTATTAGGTTTTGTCTATACAGGTTTCCGAACGAAAAAGTTGGTGGTGTACTTAGTACCCTCTCATTTTCACATCAGACAAGTGTTCCTCAGTTGGAGTTTACATGTGTTGGCATGCCTTTTTTCGCAGAAAAGGAAATGTCAGGTTTGGTAATAGTGGCATACTGCAGAGCACCAAATATACTTCCACAAAAAACAGGATCTGAAAATAATTGCATATTAGGATCACGATGCAAACTTTCACAAGGCCTGGGAGTTGACATGGGCTTAGCAGAATCCACTTTATCTTATAAGAAGGTTAATAAGATATTGTTTCTGAGAAAGTAAAATGCATGTTGAATTGGGACAAGCCTCAATGCCCAAGAAAAATGATAGGTCACCAAAGTCTTTAATAGAAAACTCAGTGGCTAGAAGCAATAAAAGTTGAAATTGGCTGCCAGAGACCAATATATCGTCAATGTATATAAGAACATGCAAAGCTTCCGCAAAAACGACTTGAAAAAACATAGAAGTATCAGTTTTTGAAGTCTAAATTCCTTGAGTAATCAGAAAATCACTCAATCTAGAGAACTAGGCTTTAGGGGACTGCTTTAATCTATACAATATTTCTGCAATTTACACACATGATGATTATCTTAATCCACAAATCCCGATGGATAATCCATGCAAATATTTTTAGTCAAGTTACCATACAAAAACGCGTTCTTAACATCTAATTGTCGAATATACCAACCCTTGTATAGTGCAATGGACAACATAAGACTAATTGTGGTATATAACATTACTGCACTAATGGCGTCTTGATAGCCAATACCTTGAAATTGATTGTATCATTTAGCCACAAGGCGAGCCATATATCTCTCAATAGTGTCATCGGCCCTAATTTTAGGTCCAGAAATTCACTTACATCCGATAATGTTTTAACAAGTATTATGGGGAACCTTAATCCAAGTCTCATTTTGCATCAATGTAGTGTACTCGTCAAGCACTGCAGATCTCCCCACTGGATCCTTATTGGCATTAGTAAAAGCAGTTGGTGCATAAAACTCATTAGATTGGGATGCAATACTTATAGTATAGGTTGTAGGTTTGATTAATCCATGCATGCACCTAGTTGTCATGCCACAAGATAAGTTAGGAAATGGTAATGGGTTTCCTAGGAACAAGGTCCAAATTAGGTGTAATTCTGAAGTGGTGGGTCTTGATGTACGTATAAAAGAAACTGGAGTCAAGCGCACTAGTTGGAATTTGAGGCAAAGGCAAGTAAAGGTAAAAACAAGCTAGTTCCAAATTAGGTGTAGCTGCTGAAGTGGTGCTGATGTACGTATAAAAGAAACTGGAGTCAAGCGCACTAGTTGGAATTTGAGGCAAGGCAGTAAAGGTAAAAAACAAGCTAGCATAAGGAAATTATGTCTCGTCAAACACCACATCTCTAGAAATCACAAATTTGAACAAGTTACAGCTTCGTACAAGAGGTAAAATTTGTGATTTCTAGATTTGATAATTTTTTGAAGTGAGTTTAGACGGAGACTGAAAAACTTAACGGGATATGAACGAGAGAAGCATCTGAAAAAGATGAGGCTGAAGAACTAGCATGTGCCATTATAAGACATGGAAATTAAAATTGGATGAAACCTTTTCGGAACTTTAAATCAAAAAGATGAAGCCCCCCTCTGATACCACAACATAACTTGATTTTTATTCTTAACTTTTCTATTACATTTTTGTTTCTAAATTTCCTTTGCAAAGGTTACACCTATTTTCGCTTGATTTTTAAAAGTTGTTGGGATTGAATTGTGTAATGTATCCCCGCTACAAAACCCAAAGTCTAGTCTGATAGGAATGGATCTAAGTTATCATTGATCCCTGTCAAATAAGCACTGACGGTCATGCTGTTGAATTGAGATTTCATGTTTTCGTTGTTGGAGATTTCATGTTTTTAATTTATTTCATTACATTACTTTAAGTTTTAAATCCTTATTATGCTTTTAAACTTCGTTTCACAATCCAGTCATCTAAGTTTGTTTCTTTGGTTCGTGGAACACTAATTTTATTTTTTGATTTGTAACACTTTGTTTGATCTCAGTAGTGATCCAGTTGTGGTCTTCAAGGAAGTAGTGGTGCAGGTTTTTGAATCTCTTTTCTCATTAGGAACAGTTGTGTTTCCCATATCCTGATATGGCCATGTTCAACTCCATTAAGGGCTTTACTTCACTTCTTTTAGTGGTCTTCTCAATTTGGATCTCTCAAGGTACGACCCATGAGACAGTAGGTTTCACCATCATTAATACAATCAATCAATCTTCGAATCTTCTACAATATTTCTATCAAGATCTTCATCGGTTTTTTAATCATAATATCGAGGGTAATTACGGAAAAGTCTTCATCTCAAAGGCGCAATTGTGGGAACTGTTAAAATTTGAATTTCACTTTCCAAAGTTAAAGCCGTATATCATGGTGGATTTCCACAAACAAAATCACCGGAAAATCCTAACAAATAAACCAAAACCAGTAAATTTTCTCTTCAAAAAAGGAATATGTCAACTTAACCCTAATTGTCAAAATCTTTATATAATCGTAAAAATTTTGACTTTTTTCATACAGTCAATCGTATCCATTAACTTCCCAAAAACATTTAGTGTTTTTACCATTTCAAAAATGTCTCAAAGTGCAAGACTTCAAATGGCTGCTCTTACAAGGCATCTTCAAGAATCAAACATGTGCATGGAACAAGTTAACCGTGCCAGAGGAAGCTTAATCTCTGAAGAAGAAATTAATGCTGCAGCAAATAAGTGGAGAAATTGCATAATTGGAAAAATCATTTCTAAGGAAGATATTGGAGTTGACAAAGTGCAAAGAGATGTAAACATTATATGGAGAAGTCAAAGGAGAGTAACAATCAATACCATGGGTAGGAATTTATATGTTTTCAAATTCAAAGCACCAAGGCGTTGAGGAGGTTTTGAAACAGGTGCCATGGATTATACATGAGCACCTAGTTGTTCTGAAGCCTTATGATAATTCGATTCCACTAGAAGAATACTCTTTCACTCATTAACTTTTCTCTGTTATGTTTAAGGGTTTATCTCTAGAACATCTGGATGACGGTATTCTCGACAAGTTATGTCAAGATATTGGAAGGAAGATAGTTAACGAGGGAGAGAGAGGTTACACTATTAGGGGAAGAGTAGTTTATGCTAAGATATAGGTGGATCTAAGTATCCATTAAAAAGAGGGAATTGGTTATTAACTGCCGCAAGACAAAAAGTATGGATTCACTATCACTTTGAGAAGCAACCAGGGAAGATGCATCGGGAATGCTTCACGATTGAGCATAATGACGAGCAAGTGTGAAGAACGTGCATGGCACATTTTCATTTGGCATGATTTGAATATGACTTTGCTAAGTATTATGCCAAACACGCTCACTTGGTTGAACAAGCCCAAAATATTCCGTCCGAAGCTGAAAGTATGAATGGGCCTGGAAATTTATCCCAGAATGATGCAGGCGGGTCGGATGAGAATGACTCGAATCCAAGCAAACATAAAAGAAGTCGCGATTCATGAATAAAAGATAATTATGTTTATCTTGAGACGAACTCTCAGAACCCTATTCCTAATACTAGAGAGATTTCCCAATTGATATTGTAAATGGTGGAGGTGGTTAGATCGAGATCGAGAATGCTAGCCATATGGAGGTCAGGATTGGAACATGGAGGACATAGAGAATGGAGCCAGAGATCAAAATAACCTGTCTTACCATCTTCGGCTATTGAATCAACTCAAAGTGCCGCAAATCGGGTTCCTATTTCAACCTCTCTCTGTCTTAAATTCTATTTCTATTCTATTAATCTTGTGCAAATCAATCAGAATGTTAATTTTGTGTCTGTATTTTGGAAAATTTTGAATTTTAGGGTTTCAGAATTTTTTAGGAAAAATTTCAGATTAATACCTAGATATAATTTTCCCTATTTTACTAGTTTATCTATTAATTTCTATTCCATTCATTTTCCATCTGATTTAACTTCACTTTGTCCTGTGTCAATTAATCCTGTTGTTTTCAATTGCTGCATCTGTATTGATAAACACACTAGTTCAGGCAAGTGTTGGTTGAATTATTCTTGTAAGTCTAGCACTGGAAACAAATTAAATCTTGATAAATATATTAGTTTAGTTAAGTATTGTTGGGAAAATTGTTTTTGCAAGTCTAGTTCTGGTCCCAATTTACATCTTTGTCTAGCTTGTTCTCATTTTATCTCAATGAGAATTCTTTTTGGAATTTTTTTTGGCTTGACAACCCGACAACCCGAAACTCTATGGAATTTGATCGGGAGTTAAAATCGACGACATGATATTCCTATGTGAAACCAAAAATGAATCTTCTAAAATGAATCAATATCTTAGAAGGTTTTATTATCCTAATTGTTGGGTTTTCCCCTCTGTTGGTCGTGCCGGTGGTACCTCTTTACTCTGGAAATCTAGTTTTGATTGTCAAATTGTTCAAAATACTGACAAAATGATTAACTGTATAATTTCAGATGATCCGAGTAAACCAGAATTTCTTGCCACTTTTCTCTATGGTTCTGTATACCATGACGAGAAATGGATCAATGGAAATATATTTGTGAAATTGGTGCTAGAGACAATCTTCCATGGGTTATTATAGGCGATCTAAATACCACTATGCATGCCCATGAAAAATCTACTTTCACCACTCCTACCACTGTTGAATTCCCTGAAATTCAGACTATAATAGATAGTTCAGACCTTTCAGACCTATGTTACATTGGTAATAAATTTACTTGGAACAATAGACAGTCTGGTAACAATTGCATTTACGCTAGACTTGATAGGGCTTTGGGCAATGGTCGTTGGTTAAATCATTATGGTGCTACTATTTATTGTTCACCATATTGATACTATAGGCATTGACCATTCCCCAATTATCTTGGAGACTAACCCTAAGTCTAATCGAGGTAATAAGCCCTATAGATATTTCAAATGTTGGAGTCAAGATCCTTCTGTTAGAGAAGTAATTAGTAATGCTTACTCTAAAGATGTTAGAGGTTCTTCTCCACACCAATTGACAAACAAACTTAGGTTTGTCAAACATGATCTCAAATTATGGAATTTCCAACATTTTGGCAATATAGATCATAGAGTTAATACTCTGAACAATCAACTACAAGATCTGAATAATCTTCCTCATTCTTCTGATAATGTGGAATTGATTAAACAAGTAGAGTTTGATCTAGAACATTGGCAAAAAGTACAAGAAGACTTTTATGCTCAAAAATCTAGGCAAGAATTTTTTAAATCATTTGATAGAAATACTGGGTTTTACCATAATTATGTTAATAGGAGAAAGCACTTCAATCATATAAGTGCACTCAAATTGGACAATGGGCAGTGGGTTAATGACATATTCGATCTCGAAACCCTTTTGTTGAACCATTTCAGTTCTATAGGTACAACTTCAGTACCCTATAGAAATCTTTGAAATTTTAAATTGTATAGATCCATGTATTTACGATATTGATAATTCCATCCTTTAGACTGTTACTAGCGGGAAATTATTGATATTATAAACCAAATGACTCCCTGAACACTGCCCCTTGGGGCCGAGGGTTTTCCACAGGTTTTGTAAAGAAAATATTGATCTTCTAATAGATGATGTTTGGAAAACAGGTTAACGGCTTTTTGAATCTAAATATCTTCTAAAAGAAATGAATCATACCTTTTTATCTTTAATACCCAAAAACAATAATCCCTTTTCTCCTTTAGAATTAAGGCCTATATCTTTGTGTAATTCTAATTACAAAATTATCTCCAAGATAATTGTAAACAGAATGAAACCATTATTGAGTAAAATGATAAGTCCTTTTCAGGCTGCATATGTCTCTAACAGGTATATTCAGGATAATGTCATAATTGCTCACGAAATGGTTCACACAATGAAAAGAAAGAGGAAAAAGGATAGATGGGGGGTCATGGGTCTTAAACTGGATATGTCAAGGCTTTGACAGACTTGAATGGGCTTTTCTTAGAGATATTCTTAAAGCTTTTGGTTTCTCCAGGACATTGGTGCGACTTAATCCACCAATGTATTAGTACCACTAGCATATCCATAATGCTTAATGGTTCCCCATGCAAATCTTATAGACCAACTATGGGTCTGAGACAAGGTGATCCCTTGTCTCCATACCTTTTTATCATTTGCATGGAATCGTTTTACAGTATCTTCTCCATGCGGAAAAAATAATTTAATTCATGGCTTGAAGGTCACCAAAGAAGCTCCTAGCATTAGTCATCTTATTTTTGCGAGATGATTGTCTCATCTTCGCAAAAGCCTCTCATTCGGAACCAGAAAATCTTTTGAACTTGATCAAGGACTTTAGCCTTGCCTCTGGTCAAGTTATTAATCTTCAAAAATCATGTTGTTTATTTAGCAATAATGTTCATCATGATTATGCTGTTTCGCTTATTAGATCTCTAAAAGTCAAGAAAATCGCTTTAAATGAAAAATACTTAGGTATCCCACTTTTCATAACTAGGTCTAGAAGTGATTCTTTTAACTATCTCAATGATCATTTTGATAAAAGAGTAGCTAAATGGAAAGGAAAGCATTTTAATCAGGCAGGAAGGCTAGTCATGGTTCATAATGTTTTAAAATCTTCAACTATTTATCATATGAACACATTCACTATCCCTGATAACATCATTAATAGTATGGAAGCTTCTCAGAGAGACTTTTGGTGGGGTAAGTCTAGTCCTGGTGGTTTATATTTGCGAGGTTGGTCGCGAATTTGCACCCATAAATATCAGGGAGGATTAGGATTTAGAAACTTAAAATTCGTTAATCCATCACTGTTATCTAAGACTGGATGGAATCTTATTCATCACCCTAATGATCTTTGGGTAATCATTCTTAGGTGTAAGTATTTTAAAAACTGTCACCCTCTGCATTATTCTAAGAAAATTGATTGTTCTTGGGCTTGGAGAAGCATTAGTAGGGGTCTTGATTTTATTTTGCAGAATTCTATGTGGGAAGTAAGAGATGGTAAGAATATTTCGGCTTTTAGGGATAAGTGGATTCCTAATGCAAGTGAGCCAGTGTTTGTAGCTAATCCTAATATCTCTGTTTCTGCTCTAATTTACAGTGACACGAAAGCCTGGATTCCAGATCTTGTTAATGCTTTCTTCACCCCTCATAATGCTAAGAACATTCTTGAATATAGGATTCCCCTTTCAGGGTGTGACAGAATCATTTGGCCACAAGCGAAGAATGGTCATTTTTCAGTTAAGTCGGCCTACAAATTAATTTCGGGCCAATCAGATTATATGAACAATACTATTAATAGTAATCCCTTCTACAAGGAACTTTGGAGTCTCCTATACCGCCTAAGGTTCAACTTTTATTTGGAAGTGTCATGAGATCATCCTCCCCGCTAAAACTATTCTTTCTAGAAAGTATATGCCATGATCGTGAAAACTTTTATTTTAATTTAGAAATAAGAATGATAAAGTAAAATGGTTAAAATTACTTACATATATATAGACCAGGTATAATAAGAAGTCCATATTTATAAGATAAAAATTTCTTTAAAATCATTTTGGCTATGTTTTTCCTATTCCGTAGATGGATAACTTAGTCAGAGCGGGAAAAACAGCTTTAGATATATGTTTAGTTTGTGACGTAGAAAAAGAGATAAATATCCGCATTTTCCTGCGTTGTTTTGAAACTTAAATGGTTATGAATTACTTCTTGGCTTCTCTTGGAGATGACCGGGTGTTTGCAGATGGTGTTAAGTCTGCGCTATGAGAATGGCATAATAGAAAGAGCAGGGTTATGAAGAGGAAACTTGAATGTTTTATTCTTTTTTACAATTGTGGTGGACTTTGTGACATAATTTATTTATTTTTAGATGTACGGTAAATATAAACCAACTTATTGGGTTTTGTCTATTGAGATTTTTGACCGATTTCCTGTGATTAAAAAGTAATGCCTAATGAATTATTACTGGATGTTTTCTTTTTTCCGTCTAAATTGTCAATTTTATGATGGTCACTTTCTTTTAATAAAATTCACAATGTGTACGTATATGCGTTTATTGGTGGTGAGAAACTACAATTTCCATATGTAAGGAAATTGTAGGGTAACTAATATGTAACCCGTGCTACTCATCGGGCTGGTGGATCAACTAATTTAGAGTGGCGGCTTCGCCCGCGCCCGTGGTCAAATGCATTAGATTTTTTTTGAACATCCTGTGATTAGTTTGATCTTTTAGAGGGATATGGAACTCTGATACCCTTTAGGTATCTAATGATTTGATAATTTAAATCTGGTATTATAAGCCTAAATTCATGTACTAATTTTATATGCAGATATTAAAATAATTAAAGAAATTGACTCCATAGATTTTGGATTTAAAATAATTAAATTTGCATATGGATATTTGCAATTAAACATAATTACATGTTTTTTTTTGTCCAACCTGTTTTTTATTAACAAATTGTCCTATCCAACGATTTTATCTATCTATCTATCTATATATATATATATATATCACATGTAAATTTGCGAAATGCAAGTTTTAAAACAAAACAAAAAGAAATGTGAAATGCTATAAGTGTGCATGCAGGGCTACTGCAGAGATACCTTTACTTATGTCTAGATTTAGAAGTCAATTAATGTAACAATACTATGTTGAGTCCAGTTTTGCTTATGACCTTGCTGACATTACATCTTTGTTGGTAGTGTTTGAACTGCTTCTTAAGCGTAGTTTCATGATACAAATTAATAGGTCTTATACATTGGTCCCCAAGAAAGAACGCCATGATAACACTGTTAATCATAAGATTAACATCCATTTAGTTTAAAATTGTCACGGTTTAAAAAAATTAAATAATATACTGTCGGAGAATAATAATATGTTTCAAAAGCGGTGTGCCTAAAAGCAAATGTTCATGCTATCTGTAATCCTTATTAATAAGTAAACACTTCATTGCATTCTTCATCTATCTCAACCAACGGTGGCATGTCACGATCCTTCTCCATAATCTCGTCCATATCATCATCATGTTCATCCAGTTCGATCAACGTTGGCATGTCATCGTCGTTTTCTATTGTGTCATACTTTTATTATTTTACTAGGTCATTCTTAGTAGGTGTCTGAAGTTGTTCTATGTCAGAAGTTATACTTACCCGTTCGTTTTTCTTTAATAGATATGCTTTCTCCAAAGCATTATCACAATGAAATATGTCACGTGCTTTTAGAGTGAGATATATGAAGTTTCTTTCGTCGAGTTTGAATTTAATGCGCATTGATTTCCCCAATTGCAATTAATATTTCTTATACGCACTCTGCCTTGTTTGACAGTAAAACAAAATTATTATTTATCATATTGCATTCTGTTTTTTTTTTCTCCCGGAAATTGTGCTTATCTTAAATATTGTAGTTACTCTACACCATTGAAGACAATTTTAAATATATATTTAACTGAAATACTTTTATTCTTATTTTGAATGATGGCGTAGATCCACTAGTTAATGCATTTGGCTCGATTTGGTTGTTAAATTTGGAGCAGTGGGTTATGATGTGTTTACCTATTTCTGGATTCCACGTGAGATTTGCTTTCCTGAAATACACAAAGGTTAAGTACCATAAGAGTTTTTTTATTAAGCTATCAGTGTGCTTTCTTCATCTACGTTGAATTTATATATTAGTTGTTCTCTCGATTCGTGCTATAATTGGTCTCAAACATATTATGTACGCATCAGATAGGTTCTAGCATTTGCTACACGACAAGACATCGACACTTGGCTTTTTAAGAATCATATGCGAGTACCTAGAAACTCAATTGTCGTTACAGTATGTTTGAATACCAGAAGTCAGTTCCAGAGGTCAGAAGCAATAACATTTTTATTTCGTTTTAAAGCAATTTTTTTTGTTCTAGAAGTCATTTTGAAAAAAATATTCACAAGCTGATTTCTAGAAATTGAAAAGTTAATTCTCAGTGTATATCCAAACGCCCAATTATTTTGGATACAGAAGCAAAATCCTCCAAACGTAACTCATAAACAAAATATTTTTTGCTTCGCAAAAGTTACGGTCTTTTGCTTATAGAAGTTGATCTGAATTCTACACCTAAACTGACTTCTTCCAAGAAGTCAAAAAGTTACTTTTAAGTTTCAAGTTCTCTGCTTCAGATTGATGTCAAGCGTGATATTGCGAGGTCCCTTGTTCAAAGATCTTCATTCTTTTTTTTCTTCTACACATACTTGTAATATAAACTTGATGCGTGTGATTCAAAATTTTAGTTGCCTTTGTTGGAGTTTGCACATCCTTATTTTTCTTAACTGTTGGAATTATTGGACCAACCTTCTTCCTAGCGACCAATTTTTATTCTTGTTTTTGGCTGCCGAGAAAAAACTTAAGCTACGTCAGGTCCCAGATTTAATTGAATTATCAGTAAACTATTCGCTTATGGAATTTCTTATTCATTTATATGCACACAATCACAATAATAACACATTTGCCAGACAATTAACACACAGAGACGATAAAACTTTCACACGACGGAACAAAAAAACAATCACCGGTCTCAATCTTTCTTTTCACAATATAGACCGATCAAACTGGATTTAGGTTTTAACCATAAAAACCAACAGATTTGAGTGCTTTTACATGTCATTGGCAATGTTTTCAGCATCCATTGACAACCCTGCTAATCCTCTTCTTAATAACCCATCATTCTATTAATTCCAAGTTCCAAGTAGGGGAAGTGTTCATCATAAATACAAAACTTATAATCGAATAGAAATAATCACAAACAATTTTATTTGGAAATATTATGGCGTCGATACGATGCTTCCTTTTTTCATTATCGAACAAAATGTTATCCTATTACACCCTTGATTTACTGGGCACTACCATAATCATTACCATTTATCATTTTGACAATTCTTATTTCTAACAGGATCATTAGCCAGTGATGCTTGTACTCTCTCGATTCATCCCTGGAGTTGAATACCTCATTCAATAATATATTTTTTTATCCAACCCGTAGGAATCAATAGAAAAGGAAAATCCTTTGTGATACATTGAGATCCGGCTCGATTATTGATAGAGTGAATAGATCGCCATTTATTGAAATCTCTCTTCTGATTCAAAATCGCGGTGTAACGTGTACTCCCCCCACCCATGTTTCGGTCATGGAATAGATGAAATAAATAAAGAAAATGGATTTTGCTTCAAGAATGAAATCTTATTGGAACTGTCCATATCCGGTTCATCTTTCGGAACCATATCACATTAGGATCGATGAAGTAGGATGAATTGAGACAGTATTATGTAAATACGTAATTATCTTGAATATATCAACCATTTCTTTATTTTCCGATCGTCTGGAAGGGACAAAAGAAACCATCTTGTTCTTTCTTCAAAAATTTGTGATCTCTAGTGGACCTCTCAGTAGGATTCAAACCTAGATGAAGTTTTAACCATCTATCTGAGAAAAAACAACGAATTGATTTTGTAGATAAATCAACCATTGTTCTTTGTATATACTTATCATATGCATGAAGATCAAAACGACCATGTGCGCACATAGCTAAGAGTATAATTTTTGATTCTCAGTTTCTTTACAATAATACGGAGAGCTTCCTCGAGACATGCGACTTCGCCCCCCACGAGGTTTCAAGGTGGGTATAACAATTGTAATGTACAACTGAGACACTAATTACAATCTGATAAATTAACAATTGTAATATGGAAGTTTATGGATGGTCGTAAAAAATATGATAATCTTAATATCAGATATGAGCATGTAGTCCATCAATTCTTTGACCATTCCAATAATGTTGTATCGTAAAAGTTTTGGGAATGAGAAAAGAGGTTGTTATATAAGTAACATGGACAATCTTCCTAAAGAAAAAACTGTCATTTCCTTAGGTTGTAGATCGGAGATTCAAGCGTGGCAATCAGAGGTCGAAAAACACCTTTATGTACAATATGAACCGACAAAACAACATCATTTAGACAGGAAAATTGGAATGTGGTATAGCATATTAACCGAGAGGTTTATACAAAGTGACAATATTACATGCAACTATAGGACCACAATTATTAGAAGTTGTAAATGTAGTCGGAAAGGTCGTGGCAAGATAAGAATATTGATTTTACTGGTGTTCTTCTCCGAGAAAAGACAACAAGATATCCTTTCTCATTTTATCACCCCTCTAGTGCAGCAAGCTCTTGAGCATTCGTTACATTTTTAAATTGCACAAACACATAACTTTCTTCAAAATTTGCAGGCAAACATAAAAAGTCCAATTCATCCATTAGATACATTAACATATTATCAACTTGATCAAATCATAGGTAAATTAACAACAAAATTTGTTCTTAATATAGGTACGATAAACATTTTTCATCCGGTTCATAAACCTGATACTCTACAACTTTAATTCCTCCCATTTCTAAAACGCTAATGAGACGAAGATGGTAAATTGTACGAATGCAATCAGATTTGGCTTGGATAACTAATTCCAATACAAAACCATAAAAATTCTCATGCATAGTACTATTCATAACACGATGGGTTGGCTGGGTTGTAGCAATGTCATTCACAGCGAATCACCTATTCCATGCTCGGCTAGATTGTAGCCGTGCCATCCGGAGCAAATCACAAATTGCTTGTAACATTCACCTTAAATTCACGCTTTTTGTCATTTCTAGTGAAATGTAGGTGCAAGTATAATTGGCACATTCTAGCAAGAATGAACATGACCACACAGTAGATATAGTTTGTTGCACTACTTGGAAGGCCAATATCCAGTTTATTTGTAAGAAAATAGAGTAAAGTTAACTAATAATTAGCAGAACATCCCCGCTATGTAGTCGTATATAACTCACACTCAGACTTAAGAGCTTCTAAACTTTGTTTTGAAAAACTCCTAAGTATAGTCTCTAACTTTAAGCATGGATAGGCTCCTTGGAGCCATCATTGAACACACCTATGATCTCTACTATCCTACAAAATATAATTATTTCATTATTTCATTTCTCTAAATTATTGTTCGTATAATTACTATTCAATATACTAGCTTTCCAAACCACAAATTCTTACCAGAACCTCTCATTGCACCACTGAAATAACATGTGCTCCTCGTTTTTGAAGGGGGTCAAATGAATATTCTGCTCCAAGCTTGTGGAATTTAACACACTTTATCACAACCTCTAGTACATCAAGCTCTTGAGCATTTGCACAAACACATAAATTTCCCAACTGAAGGTCACTTACGTAGATCCTCATTTTCTCACCTTTTTATTTCGTATTGTTTCCATTTTATCCATTTTGTGATCTTTTTATGCCATACTCACTAATCTGATCGCCACCAGCTCAAAACCCTCACTGCCCCTAACTTTAACAACATCACCACTCCAACATCTCCACCACCACTACCACCACTGAGTTTCTCCAAATAATGATATATAATATATAATACATCTCAACCAGTAACTTCGGTTAACGTGATCTAGGAACAAAACTTGAAAGGGCTCACTAAACCACGGGCATATACCAATAGATCAAACCAACATCCTTGGTAAGTACCTATTTTGCTGAGCCTGAGCTTTGCAATGCATCAACACGTCAAGGGTGCATCTGACGACATTAGAATGGTTACCAACCTTTAGACTATTATTATGAGATTAATGAAACATTGTTAATGAGAAAGAAAGGAACCAATGGTTACCAAGCTTGAGTTGAGACAGGTTATGAGATTAGTCAATATTTGCAGAAGTTTTTAAGGTGATCGAACAACAATGGAGAAAACATATAGAGAAAACATTGCAGCCTTTATTCTTTCTGGTCTTTAAAGCCCCGACCATACATAAAGGCAGCAACAACCTGAAACAATTTTTGCAAGTAATTAGTAAGAAAGAAAGCAAGCAAGCCAGAAGCCAATTTGATAATATGGAAACATATTTCCACATTATGATAAAAATGTGACCACACTTGTGAGAGCATCGTTTCCATTGAAAAAATAAGATTAGAAACACTTTAAATTGCAAAGCAAAATCCCTAGCTTAAAATAATAATAATTAAAAAAATATATATACAAAAATGCCCGACTTGTAGCTAGGTTACCCGCTACCTAAGTGTAATAGCCCTTATTTGCTAATAAAATGCCTCTCTCGGCGCTTTTATATATAAAAAAAAATTGTTTTGCTTACGTGGGTGTAGTCTCATACGAGTCATTCATAAAATTATTGCAATGAGGATTATTGTTTACATACTCGATTTTCTTGTTACACTCTCTACGGGCCATATAATTCCAACCCCAGCTTTCAATTTTACATTTTAAAGATGTATAGAGGGTTTTTTTTTTTTTGATAGATGACCAATAAGAAATCTAATAAGAACCAACGGAATGCAAAACACAGAGCAATCGTAATGCTATAAAAAAAAAAAAAAAAAAGAGCAAGCATACGCCACTTAACGGGACCATAGTTGAAATTCGCATGTACCACACCCAATATGCACACACCTTTCCGCTAAAATACACACCACAGATCACTTAGCTTCAAGTGCCTCACTTCCATAAGCCAACTTAAAATCTAAATATGAAGAAAGTCAACACTTTTGAAGCATCAAATTTCGGCAGTAGTGTAGAAATACAACCAAAACTTGACAAACAACCTAAATAATATATTTGGTCTTCAGTAAACACAATAAAAAACAAATTGCTAGAAGAACTTAACGTTAGTGTAGTTGAAAATGGAAGGAAAAAAAAAGGTTATAGTTTTCGCCCATGGGTTTGGCACCTATCAATAGTCTAATCATACTTGAACAAATTTTAGGGACTAATTGAAGCAGATGAAACTAATTATCATGCCGACAATAACATGGTTGGATAATACGTTCTCTTCTTTCCCACATGAAAATGGTTGGTTTCGACATGAGCTTAAAAATATCTAAAAGCACGTGCCAATGAGTAACTACATATGGATCCATCCTTTGAAAACATCAACGTGTGTTGGTGTCTTTGTGCCCAATGTTGGAGGTATTTACCTGAATTCTTTTGCTCATATGAACTATGAGCAACATACTATAAAATTTAATTCCTGGTTTCCCTGCATCACCGTTATTTTCCATGTCTTCAAGAACAACAATGAAGAAAAAAAAAAAGAATTAGGATGATTAATAAAGCTCACCAGCACCATGAAAAAAAAAATTTCACGTGCTTTCTGCCTCTACCACCTTTGTTAGGTATTTTTGTCTCTGCAATCAAGAGAAGAGATGCATCAGATAGATGTGCATAAAAAAACCATTGCAAACATAAAAGAACCGATGCCCAAAAGGCAGATTCCATCGGAAGAAATTGTTCTATATACGCCAAACCCAAAGAAGAAAAAAATAATAAATAAATAAATTTGTAGCAGTGTATTTCCACTTACACCTCCATTAAGCTTGCCCATTACGAAATTCCTTTAGCTTGCCCAATCCTAAATAACTAAACACTTCCACCCCAAAAATAAAATTAAGTGCTAAAAATGTAACATGTATGTGCTTCTAAGCTGCAAAATCAGTAATATACCCAAAATCCTGGTATACTGTATTTCAAAATCAATGCAAGGCAAACCAAATCAAAAGTGAATACAGTGGGTAGACAAACCTTGATCACGAATACAATGGGTAGACAAACCTTGATCGTGAATCTTGCTCTCAGATTTTTCTTCTCACCCACCAGCTACAAAAAGAAAAAACCACAATTTATATTACCTATTAGGTACGTTTTTTTTTTTCCTAATGCAACAACCGCATACCTATATAATATGTAGTATCATTTTTCTTGCTAGCAACATCACCTAAAGCTAGGAATTCGAAACTTCGTTTGGGAATTGCTTAGCTTAACTATCTTTGTAAACCTGTTAGCCACATGACATAATCAAAACAAAATTTAAATAAAAAATTTAACAAAATCAACATTAAAACATGCAACCCTAGAAAGTGCATAAAAAATCAAGAGAGAAGAGAAAGGACGAAAGATTTTTATGTATTAGGTTGACCAAGATTTATAGTTCATAAACTGTAAACAAGTTTGGTTTTAGCCCGTCTAAATAAAGTAAGGAAATGGAAAAATCAAAGGCAATATTTTGCTTAATTATCTCCATGACTAAAATTCCTTTTTTTACTGATTTTATTTACATAAATCTGAAGAGTCGTATATTTTCATAAATTTCGTATAAAATAATTAAATGTCGTGTAAAAAATATCCCAGCTAAATATGGAATCAATGCCGTGTAAAAAAAAAATATAACTTTTTTTTATATGTATTGATTTTGGCATAAAAACTAAAATATCGAAATTAATAAGATTGTATCTTAGATTTCCATATAAAAATCTTCTTTTATGGAAATTAACCGATAAGACTAAGTATTTCCGTTTATTTTTGTTATTTATCTCCCTTTATTTTTGCTATTTTTTTAGATTAAATATTTTGGAATAAAAAGGAAAATACGAAATTAATAAGATTGTTTCAAAGATTTTTCACATAAAAATCTTTTTTTATGGAAGTTTATAAGATATAATTTTTATTATTATTATTAGATAAAGAGTATTACATTAACTAGTTGGAAGCCTAACAAGCTAAGCTCCAACAACATACTACTACATTAATTGAACAGTTCTTTGTGCTAACCTACCAAATGAGCCTCATGGGTAACCTAGCCAAGGGAGCCAAAGCGAATGGGGGGCTGAGATTGTGTCACAAGGGGGCAAATTAACACTACCTTCCATGTTAATTCCTGCAATATTACGCCATTGGGGGCTTGAACCTGGGACCTCCTGGAACGCATGAAACTTTGGGGAACGGGGATGACCCAGCTGAGCTAGGGCTCGTTAATTAACACTAACTTGCTTCATCATCTCTTTTGATTTCAATAACTTGTTATACACCTCACAAATTCTTCATCAAATACTTCAAATTCTATCTAATCATAATATCCTCATTCAATCTTGTTTTCAGATAATTTTCAAATTTTCATTCCCTGTTCTTATTAATCCGTAGATTTTTATTTATTTTTTCGTGCCTTTTCCAAAGATTTTTGGAGATTTTTTAGGTTCTATTATATATGGCATTTTATTTGTGGTTAATCCGAAGGCCTGGATTTTATTTAAATTATGTAAACGTGGTGTAAGAATTCTACTAAGCTATCGCTCGGTTTGGAGCGTCAGGTCGAGTCAATTCTATTAAAAATTAACGGCCACGAAATGTAAGGGGGCTAATTTGTTTTTCAGCCAATCAGGAGCGAGGGTTCCGTTCACCGGCCAATGGGAGGGGAGGTAAGCGCAACTCTCAACGTGGTGTGAGAGATGTGGTTGGGTGTTTAGGTTATTGATATAATTATTTCTAATCTCTTTTCAAATTCTGGTTTACTAATAGATAAACAATTTGTGCTTAGAATTATTTTCCAGTGAAAATGAGTTGGCCAAAGTTGGTGGCTTACTGACTTTCTAGGTGGGCTGTGGTTGGTGGCCTAGTAGTGATGGTGGTGAGACACCTTTCTCACTTAACTTTGACATTTGAGAATTTGAGAACACTGCATAGCTCTTTGTTTAATTGATAATTACGTTTAACACTAACTTTTCAGGCTTTGGGTTAGATTAAACTAATGGTGTTTGGTTTTGGTTTGTGGGTAGGTAAAGTAGGCCCTACTTATATTAAAACAACAAATCACACACACTATTTTGTACTCCCTCCGTTACTTTTTAATAGGCCAGTTTCTATAAATAAATATTACAAAAAAATCACACACACTATTTTGTACTACTTTTTATATTCAGCCGTTGATCCCCAATTGTGCTGATGTAGATTTGGGATGGAAAGGCGTTTGGGGTGAATGTCCGGATTTAAAATTGCAACCAGCAACCCGATCCCATCCATCATAATAATGGGTTGGTGGAAGTCTGACTCGCGCTTTATAGGGTTGCTTCGGTACAGGTATTGTGAATCCTTCTTCGTGCCGCTGACACTAGTAAGTTTTGAAAATGCAATAGATGACGTATGTGATTTGATTGCGGATACCATCGTATCACCAGAAAGAATTTGGTAAAAAAGTTGGAGGACTCCTATTTTATTCAGCTACCGAGACAACTAGGGGTGTTCATGGTTACTGGTTAACCGAGAAACCGAACCAAACCAAACCGATTAGGGGAAACGAACCGAACCATTAACTAATGGTTGGTTTTGGTTTAGAAAAGATGAAAACCGAGATTAATGGTTTGGTTTTGGTATGATAGAGAAACCGAACCAATAACCAATGGTTAACCGAATATTGATAAAAAAAAAATCATTGATTAAATTTTCATTAGAGATGTCACGCCATTAGTTAAATCTTCTTTTGATCTCTAGATTTAGAGTAAGCTTTAACTACTCTTGATATTTTTTTTATTTATTTTTTGTCTGTAAATTTTTGTAAACCAATACTATTTTTTTATGTAAATTAGTGTAATTTTTTTTTTTTTTGGTTTGACATAATTATTGGTTAACCAAAAACCATCGGGAAAACCGAAACCTTTGGAACCATTTGGAAACCTAACCAATGGTTAATGGATTGGTTTGGTTTCAATTTTTAGAAACGGATAGTATTGGTTTCGGTTTTGGTTTGGCTTGAAACCGAACCAAAATCGACCATGAACACCCCTAGAGACAACCAAATACTCAAATTGCGTGCTTTATTGATATTTTGCACGTAAATGAATTGTTTATGGTTTTCAAAATCTGAGCGTAGAAGAATATGCAATGTCTCTCTCCACAGTTCTAAGCCTTGCATGCATCATGATTCGTGCACCACGTGAACAAAGTTTGCAAATACACGGTCACACTTATCCAGAATCTCAACCCGAACGTACCATATAATTTTTCAGTTGGGAAATATGAGAGTGTGACTACTGGTATTGATTTTTCTCCGAGTTCAGAGAGCAACAAAGTTATTGTAAAGTGGACGTCACTGTCTCAGTAGGCTAATTCTGTAATCAGTCTAAATTCTAAAGTTCATGTAGCTCGTGTTTGTGCTCACGTGGGGATCACACACCTCGTGGGATTCAACGTTCTATCTTTTTATTATTTTTTTCGTTTCTATGGTTGATGACATGAATCACATGATTTCCGGGTCGATAGAAAAGATGTGTATAAAACGTGCACTTTCAAAACCTCAAACAGCCCGTCTAGCTCAGTTGGTAGAGCGCAAGGCTCTTAACCTTGTGGTTGTGGGTTCGAGCCCCACGGTGAGCGCACGTATATCTTGCAAAATACAAGTAGGAGGGAAAACAGTCCACTCCTCAAAAAGTAGAGACTAAAGTTTTTTTAGACAAGGTGTTGGCAACCCTGTTAGACTCACGAAGGTTATGAACAAAGTGTAAAACTTGAAAGGACTTGGAAAGATACAAGTAGGAGGGAAAACAGTCCACTCCTCAAAAAGTAGAGACTAAAGCTTTTTTAGACAAGGTTATGAACAAAAATAAATTGTTGAGGAAGAGTCACTATCAAAAAGACCTTTCAAGTACCAGGTGGAGGATTCGAAGCTTTACAAAAATAAATTGTTGAGGAAGAGTCACTATCAATAATAAGATGAGTGATATTCATCTGAAGAGCAAGAAGAAGGCCATCTCGAATTGCCCAGATTTCTGCAATAGTAGACGAGTTGGAACAAAGATGATGAGCAAATGCAGCCACAAAAAAAGCCTGAGGTATCCCGAATTATACCGCCCGCACTTTGACCAAAAAATAAACAAAAGATGAAGCCCCATCACAATTAAGCTTATAGAATGAAAAGGAGAGGATTTTCGATTTAAGAAAACAATTTCTTTAGGAAATGTGTTCTTATGCCTGGGCAGTTCAACAAAAAGCCAATGCTTGAGAATAAGCCAGTCTAAGAACATGATCAACATTAAAAGGAATCTGTTGAAACACAACATTATTTCTAGACAACCAAATACTCCACAGAACATATGGATAAAAAACAGACCAGGGGATATCAAGAGGACAACCAGGAAAAGAAAGTGTTTGAAGAAGACCAGCTAAAGAAATATGCATACAAGGCAAAATCATATTGTTGTAGCAAAAATGTTCATGCAACACTCCTCGAGATTTGTATTGAAAGATATAATCTTAACCGTTGAATGAATTAAGATTTATACCTGATGAATGAATTATAGACCGTCAGATGATTCACAATATTCCTCGAGATGTGTTCTTTGATGATGAAGATATTTCAGCTCAGCTCTGACTTTGGCTCTCTTAGAATTGTTGATGAATGAAGAAGGGGGTACCTGTAAAGGCACTTCGATGCCTCAATGAGTAAGAGCTCTAAGCAGGTTTTTATGGAGAGAGAAGGATTAGAAAATGTGTACCTTTCTAGTGGAAATTCCTCCTCTATTTATAGGTTATAGAGGGTATGCATCCAATTAATTATCTGTCTGCATTCATCTTGATGATGTACCTAGACGAAATGCTCTCCGGGTTCACCTTTATTTAAAATTGGAATTATGTATCTAGATAGTAGAAATGTACTTAGTCCAACAATGAATCTATATTCATCCCCTCCTTTAGGATGACCAGATTAATTAATGTATTTGAACTAAGTATACTAGTATTTTGCCCGTGCGTTGCACGAGATTAAGTATATATGACGGGGCTTATATATATCCGGTTATCCTAAAGGATATGGTACCCCAAGCCTTTCTTAGAAAGATCCAGGGAATGAACACATAATTTACAAACCAATTTACCCGGAAAAAAAAGAAAGAAATAAAAAGTGACTTAAAAAGTGATAATCTTCTAACCATGGCTATTAATAGGGTTTGGCACCCTCCCCAGTAATACCCCAATTAATAATGTTGCTTCTTGCGGACTCAAGTGATAATCTTATAAGGGATTGTAATGTAACCCGAAATGGATAACGAAGCATTAAAGTTTAACTTCATGGGATGTTTCGAGATTTGAGATTTGCAATTTTAATTTCATTATATGCTTTCACATATGAATTTTACATTTTGTTAATTGTTAAGTTTTTATATAGTTTACTGCATTGTAGTTGAAACACTACCCATCTGATAAAGCTGCATAAAACAATAACATTCAATAAATCCACAAATTCATGTTTTTTTCCATAACCCACACAAATAAAAATAAATATAAAAACCATCAGAGATAACAAATTGCACTGGGAGGTGAGAAGGCGTTATGGGTTCTGCCATCGAATGAAGATCTCTACTTCTATTCAGAGTCCATATCTAATGACTTAACCCCACAACAAAAATAAAAATAAAGAAATAAGGCTTCATATGAAGCAAATATTGTGCAACAATAAAGAAGGAAGAACTGCAACAATTAAACATTAGTATCGAAACCAAGTATTCAACTACAATCCATTATCCCAATTATAAACCCATATACATGTTATATTAGGTACACCTTATTTTCTAATCCCACAAATGGGAGCAGTGTAAAAGTCTTCGTGGAAACCCTTACACAGAATAATTGGATCTGGTAGCCTCCAATTTTCTCTAAAGCTCGTTAATTGTATATTATACACCAAAAAATGAGTCACTTGAGAAGATGACAAAAAGAAGAAGCTACATTATCACCTCTTGTCTGCAATTTCCACATACAGGTATATTCCATCATTGGATAAAGCAGCGAATTTGTCCTTTTAATCAATTTATGTATGTGAAGCATGAGAAGAGCTGTTCATTTCACAGGGAAAAGTCGGACATGACCTAGTTCGTCCCTCATGGTATAAGCAGGATACAAAACTAATGGAGCGTGAGCTGTCAGGGCAAAGCCAACATCAGGGACTCAAGATTTTCTGCGCTACTGGCATCATTATCCCACTATTTCTCCAAATATAGCTGACTAATATCAAGCTGAAAAGGGGCAATTTATCATGTTAGCAATAAATTTGGCGAAGGGCTATTAGTAATGTGTGCTTATTGGACATAAAATACGGTATAACGGGATAATGAGCGCAGTTAGTCAGTGAAAACAATATGACTATTGGCGTTCAACTTCAATGTCCAGCAGACTGGGCACGTATTATCTAACTGAATATTGTGTAAGCATGACAAAAGAGAGCTTTGTGTATTATCTAAAGCGTAAAAGTAGTCTTGTTTCATGGAATTTTTCAGGCAGGCAACATGATCGCATAAGACAGTTACTTCCTAGTAAGACTATTGCGAAGCATATATCGTTTATAAAGGGAATAATAATACAGGCTAGCATATTTTGATTTCTTTGGGCAAGTAGACAATCCAATGATGAAACCTTGGTCCATCAATTTCGAAACATAAGAAAGTTAACAAAATTTACAATCCAATGACGATACAATGACGAACAAACAAATATAGGCATGGGCATTCACAAACCTTCCGTGAGCATCATGTATTTACAAATAAAACGTTCATGCAGATTCATATAAAGCAAAATGGAGAGATATATGCCTATTACCAGTAATAAGGGCAGTAAGACCACTGGTACCAAGCCTACTCAACCTGCACAACTACTTCGAATGACTCAGCAAACAGTTACTGCCAGGGCTAAACTATCTTCGAAGCTTCTACAAATTTCTGGTTGGACATTAGAGAACAACCCTGCAAACTGAAAGAAAAACACAAAATGAGAAAATTAACAAATCACAAACGAAAGAGATTAATTGAATACAAAATATCATAAGATATTGATTTAATAAGTTTTACAGACTTTATTTCTTGGTTCCTTAGTACACCAGTTCATCTCTTTGTCTGCTAACTTAATTTGTATTCCATAATGAAAAAAAAGAGAGGTATTTTGGGTTTTTATTTTTGTATGAAACAGCAGGTGACGTAACAGGTCACTCCAACCTTTAATGGTCTTCAGGCGCAATCCAAGAGAGCCAAGGTCATACTATAGGAACTGTTGTTTCCAGATGAATATAGAAGGCAGTGATTTCTTCGGCATTGAAAGGATTCGCGTTAACCCGGGAAGCAACATCTAGAAAAAATATTCTCCGAGAAAAGTCAGGGAAAGTTTTCATACCTAAAGCATATATTTCCTGGAGATTTGACCATGCTCTTGAGTAGGGACTTTGAGATTTGATTATGCTCTGCACCTCCGGCGCAGTGGATATTCTAGATAATGTGGATCTTTGGCTTACAGGATCCTGGAATTGTATAGTGTTATCCGTTAATACGACATCAAACTTTAAGCTCTGGCTTAATCAGAGGTGAGCCCAGTAAACTTAAAAGTGTTATACGTATTGTTCACCTTGAATTGACCCGGCTTGCTTACTTTGTTGGGCAAGTGTCTATGCCTGCAAACACACAAAAATATAAACGTTTATCAGTGAGGCCATAAACTTATGCTTCACTACACCATTTCCTTGGATTAGTAACTCCCCATTCGTAATACTTGACCCTGCGCTACGATTCTGAATTAAATAACAGAAAATGTTGTTACAAACGGGTTAATGACTTCTCAGTATTACAAATCTTGTCACTTTAAGTAATTGTTTTATAGTCCGCATTCACGAATTCAGAATCGGATATGGTCCGAGCGTGCCATCCGTGTGCGTGGGTGGTCACACCTTCATCATTTTTCCACCCAAGCCAGTTCTACCAGAGGATATTTCCTCCCTTGGTCACACATGACTTAGCATTTTATCCCCTTGGTCACACGACTTAGCCATTTCATCTCCATTTCTCTCGACCGCAAAACTCTTTCCTTATCTCTTTCATCCCCCATTTCATCCCCTTCATTTTCATTCCCAGAAGGTGTCGATTTGAGGGTTTTGAGATTTGGGTTTCGATTTGAGGGTTTTGTTTCGATTTGAAGTCAAGATGTAAGTAATGAGATTTGGGTTTCGATCCATTAATTTAAATATTTCGATCCGTTCTTTCGGATATTCTTTTCTAGGGTTTCGATTAGGTGTGGATCTCGTTAATGGGACTTTCGATTAGAATTTTCATTTTATATGAGATTTTTTGTTTAGGGTTTCGACTTTATATGAGATTTCGATTAGGGTTTTGATTTTATATGTGATTTTCAATTAGGGTTACGATTTAAATGAGATTTTCGATTTCATCTGATGATTTTTGGTATTTTTTATAGGGTCTCTGTGTTTATGAAGTTTGGCATGATTTTGACTTGATTTTGATTTCAGTAGGAACAACTGGAGGTGGAGAGATTATTGGAAGAAGAAGCTAATGTCTGGGTTACAACTTCTACTTGAATAAAGGTGTGTTATTCGAGAAATAGAATTAGATGTAGGATTTATGTTTGATTATATCTTTGGTAATTCGGTAGTTCTAATTGTTTATGATTCTACTAATGTTGCTTAGTTTTTTGAAGCTTGAAATATTATCATGTGGATGCCTTCGTGTTTTGATTTTCAATTTTGAACTATCAACTATAGTTTACTTTATGCTTTTGCTAAATCTTGGCTTCTATGAGTAATAGAATGTTGAAAAAAGATAAGTGTTCGCATTTGATGTAAATATAGTTGATGAACCGCTTTCTAAGTTTATAAATTTCCAAGGTCTGCTACAGAGGATCACCGGACCAAGCAAAATTTGAATAGTCTTGTAATATTTTTTTTGCGTAGTCATATAAAAAATATTTGAATAGGCAAGAAAGCCAAAGCCAAGCAATACTTTTTGCGTTTAAAGTGTGTAAGGTTGATTATTTCTTTAATTCCTTTATTGTATTTTAATTTTGTTTGGTTTTGTATGGTCATACTTTGTTGCTTCTTAGAATCTTAAATATTTAGTGAAGTTCATGTATTTAGAAGCATAAATCAAATTGTGAACTAGTATTAAACAACATGATGCACTCTTCCATTGCACCATTGTTTTTGCCTTACGGTATATTATTATTTTGCATATGCATTATTTTTTCGATTATAGATATTCAATCCTGAAGAGAACTGTTTACACTAAATGACATTAGTAAAATTTTGACATTAGCATGATTCCCCTATGAACAAAGCCTATATGACATTAGTAAAATTTTGTTCGTCCTTGCTAGGAATAGGATTTAGAATGGGGAGCCCGTAATTGTTGTCATAGCCTTTCCCATAAGAATTAGATGAGCATTTAAATTAGTACCTCAGCTTTGTGTGGAGGATGACCATAGGATAGTTGTTTGGTAAATCAATGAAGGAATGATATTTTTCGTTTGAGCTGTATTATGTTCTTCCCCTTTTGTTCGAATTTCCATCTGTACTATTTTTACTATAAGCTTCCAGTGGACTTTGCTCATTACCTTTCCTCTTAATGCCAGGTGAACGAACTAAAGGAAAAGGAAGGCTAGAACTAAAAGAAAAGGAAGGCGAGTACTACGTTTGGTTTGAGTGAGTATATTCTATTGGAGAGGTTGGAGTGCCAAAGTTTTTGTCCTCGTATGTGCATAGTGTATACATCTTTTTGTGGTGTCTGTTACTTCTTTAGTATGTGTATATTACTTTTATATTATGTACAGACTTAGGCAAACCTAAACATAATGATATATATAACATAATGATGCATGTATGATGTTTTGGTGTTGTTATTAACATGCTATATAACATGATAATAGTTATGGTGGTCTGTGAACTGAACTTAGCAAGTTTTCTAGGTTTCTATGTACTGTACATACTTAAGAAGTTGGGTAAGTCTGGTCCTCGCATGATGATAATAGTCCTGGTGGTGATTTGCGAAATCATTTTCTCTTATTTGAGAGGATGTTTTCTGTCGTTAACTTGCAGGGCTTCGGCAACCCTACCACTAGGACTAAGGGTATTTTTTAATCTCGTAAAGTCTGTATTTTGAAGGGAAAATGTCATCGAATGTCAGTAAGAGTTGGATGAAGTGTCCCCGCAAGTCTCAAGATGATATACAAGGTGTGAGGTCATTTATACAGTTTGCCAAGAATTATGGTGGTGGAAGTACTTTATTTTCATGCCCTTGTCGTCGATGTTTGAATGGTAAAGGGTTACATTCATTGAGGTGGATTTCATTACATTTGCTCAAATATGGTGTTTGCTCGTCGTATACAACATGGCGTTATCATGGGGAAGGATCAGTACAAGCAGTACAAGGAGATCATTTGGTTAGTCCTGCAACTGAAGGTGTGGGAGGAAATGGTACAACAGGGGTGGATGAGAGTGTTACAGCAGAGATGGATGAGAGTGTTACAGCAGGGGTGGATGAGAATGTTGGAACCAGCAGTTGTTGTAACAAAAACAAATCAGCAGCTGAGCGCGCCAAAGAACCGTTGTATCCTTCATGTCCTAAAGGAAAGTCAGCGTTGTATGTAGCGATAATGGTGAACAACATAAAGACTCAATATGGAATTTCAGATAACGGTATGACTGCAATGTTGGAATTGATGAAAGAGTTGCTTCCCGAAGGAAATACCTGCCATGTAAGTTTCCAGGATATCAAAAAGATCATTCAAGATACGGGGATGGATTATATAACGTATGATGCATGTGTAAATGATTGTATCTGTCTTTGGAAGGATAAGAGTTCATTCTGAAGTGTCCCGTATGTCAAGAACCTCGGACGTAAGAGTTTTTAATGATGAGAGAAAGCTTACTCAAATTGCGTTAAGACGTTAAGGCATTTTCCAGTAATTGCAAGGTGAAAAGACTATATAGCATACCATGGATAGCAAGAGGCGATGCTTTGGTATTCTAGAGCACGTAAAGATATCAACCTAATGCGTTATCCCGTAGATTCTTGACTTGGCGTTGTGCGGATAATTTTTGTAGGAGTTTGCTACGGAAGCAAGAAATGTTACTCTTGGGATAGAACGATGGCTTCAACCCAAATGGATGTTTTGGTCTTAATTACATTTGTTGGCGGTGATTCTATGTCCGTACAACCTTCCTCCTTCGATGTGTATGAAGCGTGAGTTGTCCATGTTATGTTTGTTAATATCAGGACCGAGAGCACCAGGTAAAGATATTGATGTCTACTTACAACCATTGATAGAGGAGTTGAAAGAGTTATGGAATGACGGTGTTATGACATTCAACAGCTTCACTAATTCTCGAATTTCGATGAAAGAAAGATTGTTGTGGGCTATTCATGATTTTCCAAAGATTAGGGACTCTATCTCGGATGTGTAACACATGGGTATTATGCTTGTCCTACTTGTGGTGAAGAAAAATTTCGAATGGTCTGCCGATAGTAAGAAGATATGTTATATGGGACATAGAAGATGGTTGCCATCCAAACACAAGTATAGAGATGATAAAACAAACTTCGCAGAGGGGTAGAGCACGGTAAAGCTCCATGGCCGTTGACAGGGGTTGCAAGTTCAAGAGATAGTAGCTAACTTGAAAAGCAAACATGGTAAGGGTAAACTACCAAAGAAAGAAACGTAAAAGGGGAGTGATGGGAATGTTGATGAAGAAGTTTGAGCATGAACTATTTTCTCGAAGGTCCATTCTTTATGATTTGTCGTATTGGGGATCGAACATTGTCCAGGCATTGTATGAGATGTTATGCATACCGAGAAGAATATAATCGAGCACATTGTTAACACTTGTAATGGGAAATAGTAAGTCAAAAGATGGTCATAATGCACGTAAGGATATGCAAGCTATGGGGATCAAGAAGCGGTTATGGTTGAAAGAGGATGACAAGACCGGTAAAACAACAATGGAAGATGGGTCCTTTGCCTTATCAAAATCGGAAAAAGTTGCTTTTTGCAGGTCTGAAGAACTTAAGGGTGCCTTCTAATTTTTGTTCCAATCTTCGCAACAACGTGAGCATTAGTCCACAGTAGTCGAAGAATTTCAAGTCTCATGACTACCATGTCATGATGCAATCTCTGTTTCCTTTGCTGGTTCATATTGCGACTTCATTACCTAAAGATCTGCGAGTTGCCCTTATGCGGATTAGTTTATTTTTCAACATATTATGCGCGAAGGTTATAAACAGAGACCATCTTCTACAAGCGAAAGCAAGTCTGGTGGAAGCAATATGTGTTTTAGAGAAATACTTTCCTCCATCGTTCTTCGTGATAAGTATACATCTGATGATCCATCTGGCGGATGAAGCGTTAATCTGCGGTCCGGTCAGATTTAGGTGGATGTACCCCTTTGAGAGGTAAATTCCCCACTTGACTTTGTTGTTTAAACACAACCTTCATTTTACTTTGGTATCTATTTCACTTTTACTTTAGAAAACGGTTAAATACAGCCCATGAGTTAATAGCAATTAAGCCTTGTTCTTTATCGCTTTCTCATGCCGTCTCCTTGTGCTTTGGTAGGTTTTGTTTTTATTTCATTAACATATCATGACTTCAAGAGAAAGAGTCTGTGATGGTTAGTTTTTATTGATAGGAAAATGTTTGTTTGGTGTTATAGTGGAAGATGCAACCATGGGGTTTGAGTTTTGTTCATGTAGCAAGTGACTTTTGACATATAAAGTTCATTAAAGTCATCTATCCAACTGAATAATACAATCTGTCCCTCTCTTTTATGTTGTGAATTTAGTCTAGGTTGTATTGAATCAAATATAGGTTGTATTTAGTTATTTCCTTTATAAGTTGAGAATTGTTTTTATCCTTATTATAGTCTTCATAATCGTTCATTGCTATTGCATATTCTATGTTTTCCTTGGAATTGAATTTCTTTTTAGTTGAAAACTTTGTTCCCGCACTCACCAATTTGGCATAAACCAACTGCAACTCTAACATAGAACTTGGTTAGTTCTGTTTTGAGATGGCATATAAGTATCTATTTTGCGGCATTGAAAGTCCCGCTTCAATCTTAAGTATCTACTTTTCTCGTGTAGGTTAATGAAAGGTTTTAAAGGGTTGGTGCGCAATAGAAGGTACATAGAGGGGTGCATTGCAAGAGGGTATTCGTTGCGAGAAGCTAGCTTATACCTTATGGAAAATATTTCAGATGATGGTGATGGTACTCATAAACATACTCGACAAGCTTTTTTGGATGATGACACTGACTTTGCCGATGAGATGCCTCTAACTAAAGCAAGGGGTATTACTTTAAGTCGAGAACAGTTTGAACAAGCTCGCAGCTGGATCCTATCTAAGTATGTCGGAATAGAGGACTGGCAAAGGTAAATTAAATGGTGAATTTTTACTTCAAATTGGATTTGAAAAAGTCGTGTAACATGTCAAAGTTTCTGTTGATTCAGTTTCCATCAACAGCATACACTACCGTTACGTTGATTCATTCTGTCATTTACCTTAAATTGTTTGATTGTTAGGTTTACGCCGATCTGATAGTATTCACTTCGGTATTGATTCTGTAGTTTGAACTGAAAGGGCTGCTACCATTGTGATGTGTTATGTTTGTTATCCATCAATGAAATGTTTGTTCTTCAAATTGTTTATTTTTGAGGTGTTAGGTAATTGTGTTCTGTTTTCTCTTGTGCAACATTTCTTATTCTGATGTTTGGTATTTTATAGGTCATGGCAGAACCATTTGAGGTCAATGAGTATGGACAACCAATTTCCAAGAACTGCACACAACTTGGTCACCGGAGGGGCACATTGGTTCGTACACATGTGCCTATTTCATACGAAACCTGGGACATTGTGCCTCAAAAGTATAAGGATGATGTATGGAATACCCTCAAGGTACAAAACTCTTGTCCCTCCTTAGTTACTTCTTTTAGGTGTGTTCTGAAATCAGTAAGCCATTAATTGGTTGTGGCTTTCCCAGGAAGAATATAATCTACCCGAGACATCCAAGGACACCGTTCTGAATTTAGGGTCCTGGTCCATGGAGGAGATTCAAGATCGAGTTACGCAAACAAGTCTATGATAAGCGTACTACTCGGAAGATAGGATTGAAAATCGCCACCAATCAGTAAAGGAAGAGAACTGGAAGGTATTTTGTAAAAGGGAAAGTGAGGCAAAGGCAATGAAAAGTAGAATTGACAACAAGAGGAAAAGAGAGAACTACGACTACGCTCATTGTTAAGTCGCAAGCCTCATTGTTTAGTGAAAGCTGAACCGGTATGTATAATTTCAACAATGCAAGACTTACTTCAAAACTCTTATATATGCACAATGACCGATCCTCTTTTTATTTGTAAATTTAGGAGGCCGCGAATCCTGGCGTAGAGATCACTACCGAGGATGTGTGGCTTAAAGCTCATACACAAGAGGGTGGGGCTATTTTACCTAGCGCCAAGCCATACGCTGTGAGTCAAATAATCTTTTCGGTTATTGAACCTGTCAAGGGAAAATTTGCTAGCTTGCGTACTATACTATCTATCAACCAAATTTGCTAGATTACTTGTCAGATTACCTGTTAGTTAATATAGTTATAATTTACTGAAATATTATGCTCAATACTATAGGATAAGCTTAAGAAGACGCAAGAAGAAATCAAGGAAAAACAGGCTGCGGGTCTTCTAGTTGAAGATCCTTGTGCAATGTCTGCAGCTTTTGGGAAAGATTCTAGAGGAAGGGTTCGTTCTGTTGGTCCTATATCTCGTACGCAAATCATGCTTTCTCGCTCCCGCACGTGCCAAGGTATATGAACTGAAAGCGAAGGAGGGTGGTGTTCATCAGATGGTGGAAAACTTAGGTGACAAGGTGGGGCTTCTTATCACAGGCCTTGCGTCATTGTGCCACATAGTGAAGGATATGCAATCTTCAACGCCAAAGATCAGTTGCCTCAAACATCGCCAAAGACCTCAAGAGAATTAGCCGTCAATTTTCATCAAGGGCAAAATAGTTCACCTCAATCCGTTTCACATGTCGCGACAAGTTCACTCGTTGGCAATATGGTATCACCGGCTTCATCGCCAGGTTCGTGAAATACCAAAATGTTCATTGTTGAACATAGAGGATGAAGTAATTGCAGGTTGGTAAGCTTTTGTACTTGGTTTTTTGACGTATGTTTCACGGAGAAGTCGTACTGAAAATCTTGCCAAGGTCTGTCTCGATGATATTCTCATGCCAGATGAAGTAACTGTGAAGGCTAACAAGTATGCGTGTACCTTCAGAGAAGTTGGAATTGGAGGAGTCGTGCTTCATCCAAAGAGGTCCATCAAATCTAGCAATGGATCATCCGAAGATATGGCTTAAAGTTTATGGATATCTCAGCCATCTTGCTTCGCGTAACATGTGTCATAACTTAATTATATGGTCTTTTTTGTTCTTTTGTGCAGTTAACACACTTTTGTGCAACAGGCATTACGCGAATCAACCTTTTTTGGTTTAATGTAGCTTTTTTTTGGTGTAATGTAAACACGAAGTGACTTTTGAATAGATTTTCATTTTCAGTCCAGTTTGTGTATATACATTAGTGTTTTTTGTTATGTTATATGTGAATGCAGGTGACTTCACAAAAAGTCAGTTGAAGAAGTAGTAGCCAACTGGGGAAATGTCAATCCCTGGTAAGCAATTCACTTGATAATACTTTTATTATTATTAAGTTTAAGTTATGGATTTTGACCTTGAGTTTGTACTTGCGAGGTATTACGCTAGCGGGAACTGCAGTGTAATTGGAGAGGTGGAAGGTGTAACTAAGGTACTTTATTGATATCCTTAGGACTATTGTGTTGTTGTTGTATGATGAGTGCCAAATAGTGCATTTTTATACATCTTTTTATTGGCATTTTACTCATCTTTTGTGCTCAAGAATTAGATATTATCCCATATTCTGTATTTTCCTTGTTTTCAAAGAATAAATATTTGTATTAATTAATTTTGTGTTTTTAGGTACTAAATAAAGCTCGGAGAAATTAAGGAGCCAAAAGAGCGAAGAATTGGAATCAAGCGTCTATGGAGTAGATAGCCAAAGCCCGCGCGCGAATCAGTTGCAACCCAACAAAGAAGACATGGGCTAGATCTACCCACGACCCGGATCCGAACCCGCTCATCCTGAGCCGTTGAGATCTCGCCCATATGCATCATACGGTCGCTCCATCGCTCACATCTATTTCTCGATGCTCCGCTCAACACCAAATCAACTCAATACATCCTCAACTGTTCGAGATCTTCTCCGGCTAAATCCAATGCTCGCTTCACCGGGCGATCGATCATCGCTGTCCCTGCCTCACAATGAAGTTACCAACACCCTATACCCTAATCGAACAAGCCTATTCTCTTCCTCAATTTCTCTTTCTTCTCCTCTGCTCTCTCCCATCTCCATCACAGAGCAGAGCTCTGCTCCTCCACCATCTTAACCCATACCACCACCGTGAGCCACCTTCGCCACCAACTCCATCATCTCCCGACACCCCGACATCCGCACCTCTCTAGCTTCACTTATCTCTCGCCTAGCCTCTCTCGAAACCCTAGAGGCTATGTAAGAGATAATTGAGGCTAGGGTTTCTCTTACATCAAATCAAGAGCAAGGGAGTCTCAGAACCGCAGGAGTAGAGCCAACAAAGAAATTCGTAGTATGGGTTAGAGTTTGTTCGAATTATTTTGTATTTAATTTTTATTTTAAATGAATTAGGGTTTGGTATTTGGGGATTTTCTTGCATGTATAAATAGCAGTGATGGGTGTTGATAGAAAGCATGCCTGGATTAGCCAGAGCAGCATTTAGATTTAATTTTGTGTTCTTTGTTACTTTATTATGTTCTAAATATAAGTGCTAGGGTTTGAGATGAAGCCCTAGCTTTCTGCTGTGTTAATCATGTTGATTATATTTCTCTTGAATGTTTAATTTGTTCTAGGATAGAATTAATCTTAGCATATCAACACATTGCTCTCACAAAGTGCATGCCAATGCCATGGATGCACCGTAGTTAGAATACCCCGTGATGATGATGCCTTGAGTGCAACTCAACTTAATTAGATCATTATCAATCCTCGATTAGTTGTACTTTCTAAAAGATGATGTAATACTTGGGAAAGATACCGTAGTTGTGATTGAATCATCCATTGGTGAAACACCTTAGGTAAGTGGTAGACTTGACACTCTCCCTTATCCGATTACAAGGACAAGAGTAATGTAATTAGCTAAAGACATAGTGGAAGTTAGTGGCTGATTTGAAGACTCTAGCATCCCTTTTATCTCTTGTCTTTTTACCTTAGTTTAGGTTCACTTCATTTCATCTTAGCCGTATCGGCAAACAAACCCCGTTGTCACATTGCCACTCTTGAAATCAGTTTAGGAAGCCATAAGATCACTTTAAGCACACCCATTTCTCTGTGGATCGACCCGTACTTGCCCGCCTCCGATAGACGCCGTGCACTTGCGGTTTATTACAAGTAGGCTTAAATTTATACACATCCCAAGGCCTACCAAGTTTTTGGCGCCGCTGCGGGGACTTGGCGCGTGCCTTGCTGATTTTTGGCTAATACTTCACCGAGTTTCATCCTACCTCTCGTACATATTCGCTCGCATTGTTGTTTAACATTTAGTAGTGTAACTTATAGTTATCTCAGTAACTTGAACTTGTTGTTAACCTTTGCATCATTTTCTAGCTTAATTTGTGCATCTGTCAAATTTCTTTCTTTATAGTTTAAAGCATACGGCATCTGTAAAATAAGCATATAACATTGTAGCTGTAGCTTAGTATAACTTGTGTTACATATTCATTTTACACCTTGCATTGTAGCTGTAGCTCAGTTCACCTTGTACATATTCATTTTACACCTTGCATTGATTTAACTCCATCTGCATTTTCACTTAGTGTTAGCTGTAACTTTCACTTTCCCCTTCTTAGTTTATATCTTGTGCTCTGTATCTGCATCACATGCTGTAGCTCATTTAAGTTCTATAATCTTGTAACTTAGTTGTGCATTTGTCAAAATTCTTTCATCTTAGATGTACACCTTAGTGTGTCTTGATATGTGCAACCAGAGAACCGATTTTCTCGTGTTGAGTAGCAAAGGGTGCTTGTTGTGCTACTTGTCTTCTTGTGCAAGCCAACCCAAGAAGGGATAAGTCCGTAACTTGAGGTAAGATTGAATTGCCTGCAGGCCGTGTGAACCATCTCGTGCATTTTGAGCATGCCTCGTAAACCATCCGCTCCGTGCCCTTGCTTGCTAGACCCGTTGAGCCCGTTGAATGCACACACCCTTGCATGCTAGCCTCGTTGAGCCTCGTTGACCTCACTCACCACCGTTGCATTAGATACCTTGCCAAGCAGCCCCCTCAGTAGCCGTATTTTCAAACTTTCAATCCGCCCCGAGCTCCACCCCCGAAGCCGTTGAGCCTCACCGCAAACCCCGTTGAACCGATTGTTCTTGAAGTATTTGTGCTTGCTGACACTGAGTCAATCGACCTTGTCCCGTGCACACATCAAACCGTTGTTTTCTCTTGTGCTTGGCCCGACCAGAGCCGCACATAAGCCGCCAATTAGTGCATGAACCGAGCAACCCGAGAAACTTGAGCAACCTTAGCTTAACCCCACTCGACCCCCTTGCATAGCTGTGTAAGCCTCGCTAAGCTTGCCCCGCACAAGCCGTGTCTCGTGGCCGAGAGTCGCCAATTTTTGTTGTGTGCCGTATTCTCGTGAGTCGCCAATTTGTGCCTTACATAGCCATGCCAGTGCACACTTGCCCCCGTGCCTCACCATTTAAACCACAGCAACCCAAAGGCCACCGAGTTGCCAAACTCTACACATAACTTGCCCCTCACCTGTCTCGCAAGGGCCCACAACCACGCCTTCTACCTAACTCGGGCCGGGGCTCTGCTTGCTGGGCTTAAACTAAACTAAGTCCACATCTGTTGGCCGTGCACACAACGGGCCGTGCACACAATCCTAGGCTTCAAACTGTGCTAAAAGTTTCACAAAACCTGGGCTTCCCACATAAACCAAAGCCCAAACAAACCAAAAATGAGCCCATTTAAACCAAACAAAACCCACATAAACCAAACTAGACTTTGAGTTCAATTTGAGTCGATAAATCATGTCAGATTTGGTCCGCAATCTGGGATACAAACAAATCAATTAGAGAGCTTGCTTACGGGCACGCTTCACAAGATGAACTCCCCACATACCATAGTGATTTTAGGGAATTTTATGAGCCTTCTCACGGCCCCGACCTCACATACCCTAATCATTATGATCACATGCATCATCCACCACAAAGTTGAAAATGAACACTTTTCTCACACCCAGTCATCACTTCTAGATCAATTAGAAGCTCAAGTTTCGCTTTAGAAAGGCAATTACATGAGCAATCTGTCAAATCTAATTCCCCTAGGCACTATGCAATGTATACTTGTACCTTATGTGGTAGCTTAGACCACCCCGCCGAGAATCGCTACATTTTACATGAGTTTAGGCAGTCTAGGGAAAGCCATGATAATCAAATGTACGAATTCTCTAGAAGTGACTATTGGGACCATAATCAACCTACACACATGCATCATTCACCACAAGTGGGAGATGAACAATTTTATACTCCCCCAACTCCTAGTTTGCAATCAATAATGGAAACACTCATGGAGCAAAATGCTAGGCTTGAAATGAATGCAATGCATGACCATCCATATAGCAACATGTATGAATTTCCCTTCTCTAGTGAACCTCATGCACAACCATACAATGAATATCCATATGAGGAATGCATACCCACTAGTGAAGACTCTCCTTCAATAGAACAACTCAAAATGATTCTTCAAAGGAACCCGATTGAGTTACAAAATGATATGATTGAAAATAGTGTTTCTAATCTTACTCATGCAACTAACATTGAATATGAACCTAATCCAGAGGTAGATGAGTACACTAAAAATACTACATTTTTGAATGGAGAGATGAATTCTTGCTATGATGATGATGATGATGAATATGAAGAGCATGTGTATTTTGAAAATGTAGTAGAATCTTTAGGTTCGGAGACATTAAGTGTCTCTTCTCGTGGAACCCCATGAATGATGCTTCTTCTAATATTCATATATGTGATGATGATGTGGAACCCGTGCAATTATCCTGTGAAAATGAACATGATTTACCTTCTTCCGACTTTAGGAAAGTGTGTGATGGTACAAATGATCTTATACATGAAAACAACTTAGATGTACCTAACCTCTCTCCCGAGTCACAAATTGAAACTCCTCCACCAAACCTAGGTGTAGTTTGTAACAAAATTGCAAAACCAACTTTTCCGAAAATGCCTAACTTAGGCCTAGAACTTTGTGCTTCCCAAGTCCTCTTGGACTATTTTGCATCAAAGTATAACACTCTTAAGGAGCCACAGTTGGAATGTGTATGTTCCATCATATTAGCAAAACTCATTTTGAGTTAGACCTTTTGCATGATGTACCTTTAAATTTGCAAGATTTTGTGCTCAATACACTTTGTTCACAAGTTTAGGTTTGGGGAAACTCCTTCCCATTTGCGGTCTTACTTGCACTCTCATATTATATTTGTGTAAGACCGTTGATGTTTGTATATATTTTCTATTGGGTTGATCCTCAACTCTTTAGATTGTTAGTGTATGGTGAACTTTCATTGTATATAATCCAAAGAGGGACTTGTTAAAATTTTCTTTTCTTGAAACGGTTAAGTCTTCTTGTGCATATTTTGTGCTAATCCGATATGATCTCCGCTGAGAATGTTGGATTCTAGCCTTGACTAGTGAAGCTCTAACCGTGCTACCGCCGACATCCCAGAATCTCTTCCCTTTTCTCTTATCAAAGATAGTTCTCATGGTATGTAACTGTTTAAAATTTTTCTATCTCGTCGACACATTGAGGACAATGTTTGATTTAGGTTTGGGGGTGCATTTGCATATTTTTGCATATAGAGTTTTTAGTCTTTTTAATCTTTTATTTTCAAAAAAAAAAAAAAAAAAAAAAAAAAAAAAAAAAAAACTCTTTTTGAAAACCTCCAACTTTTAGAGATTTTAGAGTCACTAGCATGCTTCTAGCTATGTTTACATAGAGAATCTGATCGAAATAACAGAAATTGGAAGTACCGGAGAACACAATCGGGTTTCTTAGTTGATTAGAGCGTTAAAGTTGGATTTAACCATACCGAAGAGCGAATTAGGTGCTGTTAGATATTCGGTAGTAGAATTGTGATCACCCATAGTGGAGACTACCCATTTTACATCAAGTGAGGCACCAACCTTCAATTTTTGCAACTTTCTAGAAAAGTTGTTAGAGTGTGTGTCACCGTACGTCAATTCCGGGTAGGAATGGTGAGCTACCCAACTTCGCACCAATTTCAAAGACTACTTTTGATCTCTTGAGTGCTAGTTTTTGTCAATCATGAGGGTGACGTCTAAAGATGAAAACTCCTTCTAAATATCGATTTGCAGTTAGCATCACTCTCTCTCAATCAAGAAGACCCATAGAAACACATCATCGTCAACAAGCGGAGCATCATCGAATATTGAAAGAAAAATTGATATAGTCCAAGGTTTATGTACAACAAAGAAAAAGAAAAGAAAATAGGATGAGAATTAATAAAATTTATAAAATCAAGACAATACAAGTTGTGGAAAAATTGAGTGTTAAAGTCCTTTGTCCATGGAGTTAGTTGTTTCATTATTTGTATTTTTATTTTCACTTATTGTAAACACATCAAAAATAATAAAATAATAAAATAAAAAATAATAATAATAATAATATTGTAGTTTATTTTTGCTACCACCATGGTAAAGAGAGTTCAAGAAGAAAAATCCAAACAACAAGGAAATTGAGTAGAAAAGTTAAAAATTGTCAAGTTTTGTGAAGTTTAGAAGTTCGTCATCAACAATTGAAGACCGAAGACCGAAGATTGAAGACGTTTCTATGGTTTCCTATGAGAGAGTGATATTAATTGCCGATCGGGTGAGAAGGTAAGTGAGTACTCCCACCCTTGCTAATGGTTGATTTCCGTTCTTAGAGATCATCGAGAAAAAGATTCTTTTTGTCCACACCTCGTGGAGTCTCCATTTTATTTTCGGAAGGTTATCCTTCTTACCTACAACGTGTGCGGGATTTCTCTCTTTATTCCTGCCTGCACACATGAGAGACTAAAAAGCGATCTTTTGAGTGCAATTATCATAAAATCCTAATGGTGAGGCAGAAGTTGAGACTTATGATCACAATCGAATCCGAATTCTTTCATATGGTATGGTTACTTCTCGCTCAAAGACTTAAGGATGAGAATGCGTTCTTTGATAGTTCTAACTTCTGTTACTAGCATGCAATGAAACTCTATGTCCTCATAGCTCCTTGGATGCTTGAGACTCTTTTACACTCCGAAGTTGGAGAAGGTTTTGTGGGTACACCTCTCGGTAAACCCTCACGAGACTACAACTCGTCCACTAGGGACACCTAGGGGTTTAAAGGCTTAGTGCATACGCTAAATGCATTCGAGAGACCTGCGACAGTGGGTATAGTTAGGATTTCTTCATTTTGTTTCACTTGAGGACAAGTAAAATTCAGGTTTGGGGGTATTTGATGAGTGCCAAATAGTGCATTTTTATACATCTTTTTATTGGCATTTTACTCATGTTTTGTGCTCAAGAATTAGATATTATCCCATATTCTGTATTTTCCTTGTTTTCAAAGAATAAATATTTGTATTAATTAATTTTGTGTTTTTAGGTACTAAATAAAGTCCGGAGAAATTAAGGAGCCAAAAGAGCGAAGAATTGGAATCAAGCGTCTATGGAGTAGATAGCCAAAGTTCAGCGCGCGAATCGGCCTTGCAACCCAACAAAGAAGACATGGGCTAGAGCTACCCACGACCCGATCCGAACCCGCTCATCCCGAGCCGTTGAGATCTCGCCTGCATGCATCATACGGTCGCTCCATCGCTCACATCTATTTCTCGATGCTTCGCTCAACACCAAATAAACTCAATACATCCTCAATCGTTCAGATCTTCTCCGCCTAAATCCAATGCTCGTTTCGGGTGGCGATCGATCATATTTGTCCCCGCCTCACAATGAAGTTACTAACACCCTATACCCTAATCAACAAGCCTATTCTCTTCCTCAATTTCTATTTCTTCTCCTCTCGCTCTCTCCCGTCTCCATCACGTGAGCGTAGCTCGCTCCTCCACCGTCTTCACCCATACCACCACCAGAGCCACCTTCGCCACCAACTCCATCATCTCCTGACACCCCGACATCCGCACCCTCTCTAGCTTCACTTATCTCTCGCCTAGCCTCTCTCAAAACCCTAGAGGCTATATAAGAGATAATTGAGGCTAGGTTTCTCTTACATCAAATCAAGAGCAAGGGAGTCTCGGAACCGCAGAGTAGAGCCAACAAAGAAATTCGCAGTATGGGTTAGAGTTTGTTCGAATTATTTTGCATTTAATTTTTATTTTAAATGAATTAGGGTTTGGTATTTGGGGATTTTCTTGCATGTATAAATAGCAGTGATGGGTGTTGATAGAAAGCATGCCTGGATTAGCCAGAGCAGCATTTAGATTTAATTATGTTCTTTGTTACTTTATTATGTTCTAAATAAAATTGCTAGGGTTCAGATGAAACCCTAACTTGCTGCTATGTGATTCATGTTATTCATATTTCTCTTGAATGTTTAAACTGTTCTAGGATAGAATTAATCTTAGCATATCAACACATTGCTCTCACAAAGGCATGCCAATGCCATGGATGCACTCGTAGTTAGAATACCCCCGTGATGATGATGCCGCAACTCAACTTAATTAGATCATTATCAATCCTCGATTAGTTGTACTCTAAACAGATAGTGTAATACTTGGGAAAGATACCGTAGTTGTGATTGAATCATCCATTGGTGAAACACCTTAGGTAAGTGGTAGACTTGACACTCTCCCTTATCTCGATTACAAGGACAAGAGTAATGTAATTAGCTAAAGACACAGTGGAAGTTAGTGGCTGATTTGAAGACTCTAGCATCCCTTTTATCACCTGTCTTTTACCTTAGTTTAGGTTCACTTCATTTCATCTTAGCCGATCGGCAAACAAACCCCCGTTGTCACATTGCCACTCTTGAAATCGTTTAGGAAGCCATAAGATCACTTTAAGCACACCCATTTCTCTCGTGGATCGACCCGTACTTCTGCCGCGTCTCCGATAGACGCCGTGCACTTGCGGTTTATTACAAGTAGGCTTAAATTTATACACATCCCAAGGCCTACCATTGTATCTATCTGAACCATGTAATATGTGGATCAGGATAGGTCGGGATACTTGTATTTTCGACAACTCCCTACTTTTTTTCTCTCATTTTGTATGTACCTAAAATCACTTTATTTCTATGTACAAAGCCGGTAGCAATGTTAAGACCGGTGGGGAAGCTTGCTTTACTTTTGGGGTGGTCTACGTGATGCTATGAGCTTGGTGACAAGCTAAGTTCTTACACATTTCAAGAGCGCCCCTTGCCTCGAGGTAACTTTATTTTTCCTTAGCAACAAGATTCACCTTGTCGTGTAATCGTTATCCCAAGAAACTATGACATTCTTATGCGACATCATACATGTATTGTGCCATTTCCCTGTTGAGTGCAATCTTATACATTTTCAAGGAAATCCTTAGCAAACTAATGTCAGATTGTATGGCCGTGGACAAGAGAATGCCAGTTACAAAAAAAATTAGGTAATCAATACGTTTTATTGTATAGCGTATTCAATATACGTTTCCTGCAAGTTTGAACTTTATAATTTCATGATATTGAACATCAGGGAACAACAGTTAGACTCTGGTCTTGGGATTAGGGCTTTTGCTGGACTTAGTAGAATTTTTTTTTATTTTGAATTACTTACTCAAAATAATCAGGTATTTGACATGGCATGTTGTTTCATTGATTATTTGTACTTCTCGTCATGACTTGAAGGTTTGGTGAAGGATCTGTGGGATGGATTGAATGTGATGATGGTTTGATAATGCTTCGTTCTTGGAAGAGATGACTCGTGCAAGAGCAATGGGCATTGAAGTTACTGCATAGTTTTTGCGGCATTGGATTCCATCAACTTCACCAATTCTCGCTTCAAATGTGAAGGCAACCGATTATGTGAGTCCTGTTTCTGTTGGTTGATTCTTATCTCATATACCCTAGGAATATATCCTAGGAATTATGCAATAGAATAAAACTTAGGGATTGTATTTTAAGTTCCGAACCAATTCGAATGTAGGAAGAACAAAAGTTATTGTTAATAAAGGAAGTTATTGTTGAATGTGTGATTGAATCTATGGGATGGATGGAATGAAAGATTTGCAGGTTATTTTGAATTTCACGTATTTCTAAATGAATGTGTCTTGTGATCGTGGTCAATATTGACTGTGTCAATTTTTTTTTTGATGTTACTAAAAATTCGTCATCAAGCCCAAGTCAAGTTTCAACCTCGCTTCGTAGTGAATAAATTGTGGTTCATTTCAAAATGACACGTAGTAACAATTTGAGCCATATTTACGACGTCCCCGTTACAAAATATTCGTAACAAAGACCTTACCTATTTCAAAATAACACGTAGAAAATGTACCGAGGACTCATACAACTCTGATACAACCCAAAATTTGTAACAACTACGGGGGTCGTTACAAATATTTGTCACGCCACCTTTTGAAAGCGAACTCCGCCTGTTACAACCTTGTTTTGTAACATGCGAACTGCATTTCTAATCGCCAAAATGGTGTAGTGCTTACACATGAGATTTAGGTTATGTTTGGTTGAGTTAGGCCATTGTATATGAATCTTGGTACGGACCTAGATGGCTAGATAACCAAACTGCCAACATCAAGTTTCAGTCTTAGATTAGTTTGGCAGAGAGTCCTCTTAAAATGGAGTTTTGGACTAACTTCCATAGGAAAACTAATTTGAGGAACCATACAAAACAATGCATGTGAATGGTGGATGCTAATTTGAGTTTTTGACTAACTTCCATAGGAAAACTAACGATTCAAAAATGGTTACATCTAATTGAACCCTGCCGCCAATGTTTGCAAGTTGTGTTTATATAACCCAACTTACCACTTTGATATTGAGCTTGATGCTATAGATGAACATGGTTGTACCTTAAATTTTTCCTTGATTTGATAATACACGAATATTTCTTTTCTGGCGAGAATCTGTAAATCATTGGTTGCCGCGAAAAAAAGCCAAAAACAATGCGTAAGCTAGTGGTGTACATATTTTTAAGAAATGGCAAAATTCTGGTGGATATGTAGGTTTCTTTGTTAAGAATTGAATACAAAATTTCTTTCTTCTTTTGTTATCAACATAATACACACACAACTTATGTTGACGTATACGAAGAAATTTCTATTAGCCTTCAAATGGTTCTTTGTTAGTAGTTCCTCTTAGAACATGAACACTAACAATGACCTCTTGTGGGAAGTGAGCCCAAAAGTCTGTCTAGCGAATCATTATAGATGATAACATAAACTGAGGAAAAAGAAAGAATAGCGAAGGAGAAAATACCTTCAAAAATGAAGAACGTTGCCAAAGCTATCTTACAAATATAGATGAAGCATTGCGACACCAATGGATGAAGAGGACGACACTCGACTGTGCATCGAAACACCCCAAATTAGGGAGTGAAACTCACGTAAAGAAAATCGGAAGAAGAAAATAAAGAAACTCCAGCAGCCATCTCCTTGCTAACTGATTACTAACTGCAAATTCAGAAAACAAAAGGGTTAGGGTTCATTGGTGAGGCACAAAAAAGTTAGGGTTTTGGTTTATTATATGTCCAGCAAAAAAATCATACCTGCAAGCTGCAATTAAAAAATAAAAAAGATGAAAAAAAAAATCAAACAGTGGAACATTGTTAAGAGTCGTATAGAGAAAAAAAAAAAAAGGCAGTAGGGAAAGTAATATGATATTAATAAGAATTTGGATTTTAGGAAAATGTTTTATACAATAAAACACAGCCGAATAAAAACCGAAAATCAAAACAAAAAAGAGAAAAGGAGCCAACAAAAGAAAACCAAACCATGTACCTATGCGGATAACATTGTGGAAGAGAGTAGATTCAGAAAAGGGAAGAGAATATAATCAATGGGGGTGGAGACGTAAAAGAAGAGAAAGATTAGAATTAGGGTTTGGGTTTAGCGAGAAGCTATTTTTTTGAAGGGATTTCGCGAGAAGATATTATAACTCTTGTATCAATCATGTTGACCAAAAATAACCGAAAATGTTCAAAATCCTCAAATATGATTGGCCAGGGCCCAGAAGTTCTAGAATTCAAGCTTTTGGCCTAACTTTCAATGTGAGGCCAGACATTTGTACTCAAATTATATATACAATATCTAGATTAATTCTAACCTTCGGGTTTGAATTTATGCCCGGTCTTACCAATAACTAATTCATCCACTTTTTATAATACAATGAATTTAGTCACCTTTGAAGATCGTATTAAGCCCATTCCATATTTATGTGGTCCAAACACATATCCCAAGAGTCCTGGAGTTTCATCCAAACTTGAGCAGTCATGGGACGGTCAACAAACAAATGATCCAAGGTCTCGTCATGTGAATGACAAAGGGACAGTCTGGGCTTATAGTTGAGCCAATTTTTGATAAGTACGCTCTAACCAAGAGCTTCTTATGAGCTAAGAGCCATAAGAAATTTTTGACTTTCAGAGAACAATGAGAACGCCACAGTTTCTTCCAAGCAGGGTCTGACTAGGGCTGCACAACGGGTAGGGTGGGTAGGATATGGCCCATTTCGCCACCCTACCCGCTTACTGGCGGGTAAGAAAAATTTTACCCGCCACCCTACCCGTCATTAAACGGGTAATATCCTACCCGACCCATTAATTGGCGGGTCGGGTAGGATAGGGTGGCGGGTATAACCGTTTTTTTTTTTTTTTTTTTTTTTTTTTCTTCTTCTCTTCTATGTACTGAATAAAAAAAAATTGGATTTAGCAAAAAAAAAAACTTAACGGCGATGGCGGAAGAGGAAACATCAATCCTATGATGAACTTCTGTAAGCTTTTAATCACTAGATTTTCGCCTGTGGACGATATCAAAATCACTTTTGTCGCTACGTAAGAGTGGCTCTGTTTCCATGGGTCGTCATCGTCTCCACCGTCGGTGTGTCCGTTGGTTTTAATGTAGCTAAGGTACTTATCGTCTTTTTGTCGCCCTATATAGCCACGCTGCTGCCCATAGAAGTTCATCCCGACATGGGTGTTAAGAGATTCTTAAGTTTCTTAGGAAAATGATTGAAATTTGTATATTTTATCGGGAAAGCTACTTACATTGTATCCGAATAAGAACAGTAAAATGGGCAAACAACTCGAATCGAGCGAATCACTATAAAAACCTCTATGCCGGTCCGCGAAATCAAATACTCGTGAATCAAGACCAAACCCAAATGTATATATTAAAATAATTTGTTCATGATGGAATTTGATTGGTTTGTGTAATGAAATGATTTACTTTAATGGTGCTTGGAGTAACTTGGTGGAGTATGGACGATCAGATCTTTTAAACACAAATCGAAGCAGCTAATGCAAAGAAATAGTCTCTCCCGCGACATCGTAACCTGGATTTTGTGTAGACACCTTGTATACATTGCGGGAGGAATCCAAATCTTCAAAGGCCTTTGCCAAGATTCGTGATCTCGCATTAGGATCTCCAACCTTCATAAACAACAACATATAAGTTACCCAATCTTCAACTAGATTAACCTAGAATTCTATTACTATATGATTCACTCACTTGGACGTATAATGTATCGTTTGGCTGTAGCTGCCTTTAATAGATAATCGTTGCTCCACCGAATGGCATCTCACGGCATGCGCTGACTTGGTGTTTCATATTTCTACCAAATTCAAGCAACACTCCAAGCCAACATTGTCGTTGTAAACGCCAAAGGAAGACCAAAGTTTCCTAGAAGCTGTCTGTACAAAAAGGTGATGATCCGACCAAGGTGAACACAACTATCATAACAAGTATCAATTTGCCATGGGCGGTTTATGTTGGGAATCGAATGAGTATTCCTGTGGTTTCCCATTGGCCGATGTCTCCTTCCGTTTCAACTAAAAAATTGGCAGGGTAAGCGGGTAGGGTAGGGATAATTTGGGTTTTATCCGTCACCCTACCCATTTAACGGCGGGATAAAATAATGTTTACTCGTCCACCCTACCCGTCAATAGCGGGTAGGATAGGATACGGGTAAAAATTTTGGCGCAGTAGGATAGGTAGCGGGTAAGGGTAGGATATGTGCACCCCTAGGTCTGACAAAG